>JARHVA010005585.1:887500-1142500 GCA_037957365.1 Torreya grandis
TAAGACCCAAAAAACAAAAATAATAATTAAATGAAACATGACTTGAAATAAGTTCTAAAAATTATGCTTGGACAAGTTCGTGCTTCATGTATAGGGCCACAAGTTGATCCTATACAGTCACTGCGAACTTGTCTAGAAGGATAGAGAGCCAAAATTAGAAATACCCATAACAAAATGGAAATATGAATAATAAATAGACAAACTCACAAACCATAATAAATAAAAACTCAAAAAAAAAGTGCTAATATATTCATCATTCTCTACCAATAGTCTATGCATATGAAGTTGTAATAAATGAAAAAATATGGGCTTGTAAAAAATTTTGGTGTCTAAATCCCATCGCACCCATTTTTTCTATCAATGAAATTTACATACTAAAGGAAAGAATAAAACCTGAGTGCTTAGACACACTTTGTCTTGTGACTTAAATTTTTAGATTTGTGCAATATATGTCTTGGTAGAATCTATAATAACACATGTATTAGTTATTATCTATATATAAAATTTAAAAACCTAAATTTTGGATTAAAAAAAAACATAAAAAAATAGTAAATATTACACTTTTATGCATGCATTATTATGTCACCTAGAATAATGATCATGCTGTGCCCAATGGAGAGGATTATTTTTGTCATGTTTATTTATTATCAATAGAAATGAATGATTCCAAAAATGCTGAAGGGATATTAAATATGTTATTGGATGTCACTATACCCATGATAATATTGATTGGAGTAACTAAGATAACTTTGATCATGTATCCCAATATAATATATTAGAGAAAACATGCCCTCTTTCTAAATCATTCTTGAGAGAGTAGTTGCTTATGTTAAATCTTTGAAAAATTAAGGGTGATCAAGTATAATTTTTTTAATTTAAATAATCAATCCATTGAGTTATAGAGTTTCATTATTAAAACTCTTATGAATAGTAATTAGTTCCCAATGTACCAATCCAAATAAAATATGGAACCATGATGGTTTCAATAGATTTTATGCCATGGTCTTTTAGTGTCACTAGACTCAAACATATAACACCCACAAGAGAAGATGGAACACACAATGGGTTGGATATAAGTAATTCCAATATCATTGAGTGTCATTAAACCCCAATGTACATTACCGACAATAGATTAAAACACACCACTATAGATGGATCTATTCTAACATAGATATCTTAAATACATCTAAACTACGTTGAGAGATATCAATCTTAAGGCACCTATATTATCATGTAGGTTAGATAGTCACCTCAAGATTGATATCTCTCAACATATTTTAGATAGATGTATTTAATACATTTATGCTATTAACACTTGTAGGTGTGGCATGCACATTTAATAATAAATACCAATTAATGCATCATTTCATGTTCATCCAAATAATAAATATATATCAAATTAAATGATAATTAAAGAAAATAATTTCATATACATTAAAATGTAAAAATAATTATAATATATGTGAGATTAAATATGTAAAATTATTGTAGTTCTAAGGATTTGAGTCTCTCTTCCTCAGCTTTCTGTTTGGAAAGTTGTTTTCTAGTTTTCAACTTCTCATATCTACTGTATGAAAATGGAGACCAAATTAAAAGTACTTCCATAGATTTTAAATGTGAGATGGCCATAAATGTTAAACCTAGTCTTTATGTATGCCCTATATCAATTTTTACTTTAGAAAGAGTCAATCCTTATGATTTGTGTATGGATAATCCCCAAGCCAGTCTTAAGGGTATTTATCATGTCCATCCCCTTTGTATTGGTGTGATTAGAATTTTATGTGGTGTTAAATCTACAAATTTAATTCCAAAGTAACTATAAAATTCCACCATAACATATGTAGATGGCTCTGGTGGGAAACTTCCAAGTTTGTATACTATACTTTGAATATATCTTAGAGATCCATTTACAAGTCTTACTTCTATCCATAGGTTAGAGGTTAACATCACCCTTTCATACTTATCTATTAATAACTTGACATATAATTCATCATTTTTACCTCTTGATGTATTGGTATTACCTATTCTAGTTATAATTCTCCATGAAATTGGTCTTGTTAATGATTTTAATTTCATTCTATTATGCTTTTTCACATTATCATTTGTTGTAAATAAATGAATAACATTGTCAAAATATTCCCTGATGCTTAGATGTGATACACTATTTGTTCTTGACATCAATAGTTTCCAATCATCAATAGTCGGATGTGCATTTCTAAGATTTGTGATTAGTTGTCAAAACCTTTTCTAGTCATCAATTTCTCCTTCTTATCTAAATACCTTATCTATAGTAACAACTGTTTTGAATTCTTCCCATAATATTTTTTTGTGTCTATTACTATTTTATGGCTATTTATCACTCATAAGAGGTATATGGCCCAAATATCCTACTAAAATGATTGATCTACCTCCAAAACTCATGTATGCATTTTTTGGAAATGCTTGATGAAGTCGTGCATCTATGTTATAAAACATTTTTCCCCAATGAAACTCATTTCATCAATCAATATGTATTTTATATGTCATATTTATTCTTGAAAACTTGTGAGTATTGTTCCTTCTAATTCATTAAAGTCTATGATTGGGATTCATAGTGTTGAGTGGATTGTCAAAGCACCAATATTAAATGTTGCAACTCCAATTGGTACAAGTAATAAAAGTGGACAATACTGAATAGTTGATGTTTCATTTTGAAAAACTTCACAAATGGAACCAATTAGATGTGATTTTATTTTTCCTATTGTTCCTTGAATTATCATGCATAGTGGTGCTACATTATGAGTCTAAAGAAAATGTTTCATGATTAAATCAAGTTTTTTTTTTGTTTGGCACCTTAGGTTCCATATTAAATATTACTCCTTATATATTTTGTTATGAGTAATCCATTGTATTTCATTGTGCTTATGAATTTTATAGCTGAAGTTATGTATTTTTATCCTTTATCTTTTTGATTTTATGGTGATTATCTATCAAGGTCTCTTCTACCCAACATATCTAATTCTGATACTTCCATAATTTGCCCATGACGTAGCCTTGATATGATTTCCCACTCATGTTCCATTATAATTTGATGAACAACTTTAACATCATCACGTTAAACATAACTTTGATTTTCATGGTACTTTGGCATATTCCTCTACTCCACATGCCAAGGATTGTAATTAAATGACTCCCATTTTGATGCTATTATATCATCATCAAGTCTGATATCTCTTTTTATGAAATGGCTTATAAAGGAATAAATTTAACTAATAGAATCAACCCATTTTTTTGATTCCCACAATGGTACTATATTAAACTTTGGGAATACTATCACAATAGTTGCCACACTCCTAGCCTCCCATTTCTTATCTTGACTTCACTTAGGATTATATGACCATGGTCTAGGTGTCTCTATAAATGAAAAAAAACCATTTCATAAGGTCTATTCATGTATCCATCAATGAAATATTTAAAGGGTTTATAATTTTATGGCTCTATAGTATGTGTCACCAGTTTGAACACTTCACATGAAACATTCAAAGTGACAAACACTCCACTATTCTCTACTAATGAAAGTTCCAACAACATATGACACGTCTCCTATGACCTACTGTATCTTTTGATAAGGTTTTATATTAGGAGTCTTATAAATGCTCTAACTACTAATTCATAAGGGTTCTCAATGTTTATAATCCATATTAACATTTGATGATAAGTTTTATAACTCTTTTCACTTGGTCGCATATTTGGGAATGTAATTGATTACCACATGTTTTAAAAGCATAGGTTGCCAATCTACATTTATTCTCCATAATTATAATATGTTTCAGTTATGTGTATTTACATGATCATAATTTATTATAGGCTCATATTTTTTATCACCTATTTTTGTGTCTTGAAATAATTTTTATCCATTCACATTCAATGGCCATAATGCATTACACTTATAAAAAAATAGTTTCTATAAGCACATTATGGTATATTTATATATAGAAAAAAATGAACATATGAATATCTTACCTACAAACCATCTTTCCTCTTTTATTATGTTGGTATAAACCCTCTCTACACATTAAATGACACTCTACACAATTTAGTAGCTCTTCATAGTCATGTTCAAGATCCACATGTGCTAGTTAATGTATATTTCGAAGACATGGATGATGCATAAATTTTTTTAATACCTATATTTCATCATTTATAAAATTTTATCTATTAGTATGAGACAAATTAATTATGTAAAAATTATATATGAAAAATATTGATAACAGACTTTTATATATCATTGATGTGGATCTCCACGTGGATTCTAGGCATGGATAATAGAATCAAAGTATTTTTTATCATTTTGTAGATCATGATTATTTGTACAATCAAGGTTCTCCATGTTTGGTTCTCCCTCCAACCATATGAACCCATGTACAAGTGGTTAACCTCTATTTTTCCATTAATATCTAGACTAATGATCTTTCACTTTCATTCCTTTTTGTAGTATCTTCTTTCAAAAAATTGTATGTTATAAGTGCATGTAATATGCCACTATATGAGGATAGTCAATAATATTCTATCGATGCCATTATTTTGAATATTAGGGATTGGTTGATGGTGTTATTGGCATTAGTGCATGTAGATTGGGACAATACATGTCAATTACACTCAATGTGAAAAAAATTATTGGTGTTCCAATTTGATGCAACATGTTACTTAATTTTGCATGGATTTTTTTCCAATAAGATCTTGTACCCCTCAATGTGGTACCAAAATGCATCAAACGATCAGTTAGATGAGAGTGTGGTATGCTGTCCATATGATCACATAATTCATTGATGGTGATTAGCATGTCTTGCAGACTCTTTCACAAACACTGTAGATGAATTTTTTTCATGATGTCTCATAATCATATTCATCATGTAATATTTGAATCATGGGTGTCATCCAAAATGGGGATCCCTGTATCAAATAAAATGTTTAAAAATTTCATGTAGATGTACTCATTTCATTCTTGGTTCTAACCAATCACATATTCCATCTATAAATAATGTGGGGAAGGCCATATAAATTAGTCCTTATGTGACATACTCATTTATAGGGGATGTACCAATTCCTAGCCAATCCATCAGATCTCCAAGTTCTACATTAAGATTATTCACCCATGCATGGATAAATTCAATCTCTCTCATGGAATTTGGGGTTTATAGGCCATTGAATTCATGTGAATTATGATATTTATGACATCCATTTCAATCATCAGACCTTTAAATACATATTCATTCACATCTAAATAAAAATCCATATGCACAAAGATTAATTGGTCAAAGATATTTTTCTCAAAATTGGATGGAAGTTCAATAAATGCATTTTCATCAATTTGAACATCTCTATATAAATTGTAATGTTATATTTTATATTTTAGCTCCCTATATACTCTCTCTCTATTAATTTTAAAATTATAATTCATCTTGTGTTGATCTCTTCTTCAAATAACAATGATCGACAAATCTTTTATTTGATGTGGTAAAACCTTAGCAATTTATTTCACTTCTTGTGGAAAACTAATTATATGTCCTTTATATTTATATTGACCTCTATTTATATGTGTGACTTGAAGGATTGGATTTAATCATGATATCAACATCTCTTTTACTTGGGTTAAGCATGTAAGTTTTTGTGGCTGTAGACCAGGATCCATATTGTTTGATGATGAAAATTGATGATCATTTTCATCTTGTTGACATATATGGAAAATTGGAAATTTAGTTTCTTGAGATATATTTATTCTAGGGTAACTTTATTGACAAATATAACACATAATTGGTGAAGCCAATTTTTCTAGATGATGGTGAAAAAACTTTTGTAACATCTTTAAATCTACCTCTATATTTCCACTATTATCATGTGTATTTTGTATATCATTTTCAACACCATAATACATTTCATTTATTTATATATTATATGGAATTTATAACACATGTTTTATGGTCATTGAATTCACTTCTTCAAAGTTAGAATCAACATTAACATTTATTTGATGATGTCTTTGAATTGCTTCACGATTATGTTCTTATAGTTGGTTTGTTTCTTATTCTATGAATTATTTCAAATAAATTTATATTTTAATTCTTATCCTTAATTTACGTTGACCATATTTATATGTTCATGCATGATATGCCATCATTTCTTTTTCATGTTTGCTCTTTTTTGATTCCATTTCTTGAACTAGTATTTTTGCCCTACATTTTGCACATCTTTCTCTTTCATTCTCATTAAATTGTTGTCTTTGCTATTTTTGATCATATTATCTTTGGTATTATATTAATTGATATTTATTTTAAAAATTTAATCATGGACATGCCATACCTATAAAATATAGACATAAAACATTCAATCTATTTTTTTCAAAAAATTAAACTACAATTAGCCTTTTTTATAGATATAAAATAATAATAATAATATACTATTAATAAATAATAAAATACATCTAATTATATGTATGTATATATATAATAATATAATTAACATATAAAATAATATATCATATAAATAAAATTATCTATAATACTATTAATACTTATATCTAATACCTATATAATATATCATATACCAATAATTATACATATTTAATATATCGATATAAAAATTATACATGGATCATAATATAATACATAGATATATAATAATTAAATGAACTACAATTAGTAGATTCACTCCTCAATCAATGTTTTTATCTCATATATATATATATATATATATATATATATATATATATATATATATATATATATATATATATATTTTAGAGTGTACTTTGAAATACCTTAGTTTTAGGGTTATGGGCTCCAAATATAACATGATTATTATGAAGTTTAAATAAATTGGATTTTTAACTTTGATAGGTAACAAATTGGTTGGTCATGTGGCATATTACATGCAAACATTTTTCTATCCAAACTTTTGGAAGTGCCTCAAGCCACATGGAATGGTTTTGTAGTAATTTTAATTTTAATTAATAAAAATGTTTTCGGTGGGTCGATACTAAATATCCCAAGACAAGTGTGAAGTTCCCACTAACATAATTAAATCTATAATGAATGTGAGTCATATGTTCCCTCTTTTTTAGCTGTCAAGTTACAGGGTACCTTTGCGATAAAATAGACACTTCACTAGTGAGGAATTAAAGGCCTTTCAATAAATTTCCTATTATAGAATGAATTATTTTCAATAATTTATAGTTATCTAAATTTTAAATTGAATGTCATAGTGAATTTTAAATTTACAACTTAACAATTGAAAATTTATCTTGTATATCGATTTATAATTAATAAATTTGGAAGATTAAAACAAAAAAAATTATAATAGAAGAAGTTTTTAAAAAAATATTGTGAAAAAAATACAGTTTAATATAATTTAATATATATTTTTTATTTATTTGTATGGTGTAGCATATTATATGGTTTTTGTAAAATATATGGACTATTTAAAAGTTTTATGTAAATTCTATAGTAGTGAAATAATTTGAGACATTATGTGTATGCATTTTAAATTTATACAACCCCACACTATTTTTGTCAGTGGTGGTGGTGACATCAGTTGTTGTTTTCTTCCTTTTTCAGATTTTAATAATGCTAGAAAAATCCTACACCAAAATTAAAATATAAATAAAATAGGACATATATTGTATGCCAATGTAATATTGTACACTATGATGACATATATTACTGTATAATAATAATAAAAAAAATTGTAAAATTAAAATAGAATTACGATTAAGTAGGACATTATATTTATCTAATAATTAATATATAAATAAAATTAATTATGTAACATAACAACAATAAAATTAAGATTTTAATAGAGGATTGAATACATTTAGGGAACACAACACAATAGTATATAAGATGCTTCAGATAACATACCTATTTTGGTTTGATTGGTTTGGTAGAGATATTCTTCCTATAAATTCCCCAAATAAGAAAAAATCATTGTCTAAATGAAGTGACAGGATTGTAGAAGTCCAAATGCAAAATTTGGGATGCAAAAAAACCTTGGTTGGAATGATACAAAAATCTAACTGCAATGCAGTGTGTTTAAATTTTTTCTTGGAATGTTTTATCTTATATATATATATATAACCATGCATCTCTTTATTATATATTTTCAAAATAATTTTCAACTAGTTATATATTTTTCTATAATTTATTTTTATATGTTGGCTCAAACAAAAATATAAGTTATCCACTCATGCCATTACTCTCTTGACTAACACTATTTATTTTCTATATTTAAGATAGATATATGCACCATTACACTCCTAACTGACAATAACTATGCATTTAAGATAGATGTTTATGTATTTTTTTCTAAGAAATTCATATCTATGCTTCTATCCATAGGTTGGAGGTTAAAATCACCTTGCATCCTCAGCTATTAATAACTCCACATCTAATTCATCATTCTAACCTCCTAATGGATTGGTACTACCTATTCTAGTTGTAATGTTCCATGCAATCAATTCTTTTAATGATTTTAATTTCATTTTGTTATGGTTTTTCACATTATCATTTATTGTAAATAAATGAATAGCATTGTCAAAATATTCCCTATTGCTTGGATGTAATACACTATTTATTCTTGACATCAATAGTTTCCAATCATGCCAATAGTTATATGTGCATCTCTAAGATTTGTGAGTAATTTTTGAAACCTTTTTTGGTTGTCACTTTATCCTCCTCCTCCTCCTCCTCCTCCTCCTCATCATCATCATCATCATCATCATCATCATCATCATCATCATCATCATCATCATCATCATCATCATCATCATCATCATCATCATCATCATCATCATCATCATCATCATCATCGTCATCATCATCATCTGCATGATCAAAACATAATGAAAAGTATTTTTGTATTACATCCCACTCCTTAAAAGTCTACATTAGTGTAAATGTGGAAGTGAAACTCATGGTTTATTAATTCTAATTTTTGATTAGTTTATTTGACATAATTGTTGTATAGTGATAGTTTTATTGATTATTCATGTTTAGTTATGATATGATGTTTTCACATGCTATTTTAAATACATTGTGATTTTTTTATGAAATATTATTTTGATTTTGATTTCATTTAACAGGTTTATTTTGTGATACAATAATTCATTGATACATAGATATTTGATGTGTATTTTTTATAGCATGGACTAACTACCCTTTTATTTTGACTGACATGGTTGTAGGGCTATCCCACCCTCAGATAAATTTAGAGTAAGAGTATCATTAGCAATGAATGATTAGATATTAGCATTGGGGGTAAAGAGAAAGAAAATGAAACCCACACACATACCACTTTATGCCTATTTAATGAGTGTTTACTCCTTGTTTGTTGACTATATGTTAAATAATGTGTGTTTACATGAATTTTAGAATAGTTATTATATTCTTTCAGAACTATTTATTCAATTTATAATGCATTTTTATATTTACTTGGAAATGTTGTTATATTATATGCTTATGGGTTGAAATGTTATGCTAAATAAGTGTTTTAATTGGTTATATTTCTATAAAAAATATTGCATTGACTAATTTGTGGTGAATAATATTTTTCATGGACTAACCTGGTTTGACTATGTTAGTGATAGGTTCTTTAAAATTTAAAATGGATTTATTGGATGTTTGATTTACTGTGTGTATGACTTACCCCTTATGTGTCTAGGAGGGGTTAAAAGGGGGAAAATTACACCCAAAAATATGTTTTTAAACAAATTAAGTTTTAAAAAAATATATGGTTAGTAAAATGGCATGGATACCTTGAATAGTTTCTTAATTCATAATCTATTTGAAGTCAATGAAAAGGATAAGGGATTGTTGGTGACTAGTTAGGGTTTCATTTTTCATAGTAATAATATGAATGTTGACTTGGGTCTTGAGAATAAAATTTGCATATGGTAGTCATGCCTAAAATTAAGGGGTTTTTAAACCACCAATAGTGTAACAACATAATATAACTTGATTGACATAATGGAAAAACCATGATCAAGTAGGAGTTTTGGTGGATCATGCAGAAGTGGGAAAAGAAATAAAAGAAATAGGAGGATAGGCAAAATGGAAGAATATCTGGGAGAGCAAGGAATTAGAACAACAAAAAAGAGAGTAATAAAATTTTGGCTTAAACAGAGAATATTTTTCAAGACCAAGCAGGCCAAAATATTAATTTTGAAAAAGAAATGCTTAGTGTTTAGTTGCATTGATTTATTTGGTTACTATGTTAATGGAAAATGAGAATCCTAGTCTAGTCAAACAAATCTCATCAAACTAAAATGTTTGTAAAGCCTTTTTGTCTAAATTTTAGGGATTTATCCCTATTATCCTAGGGATGGAATTGGGTTTTATCCTTAAGCCAATAGAGATGATATTTTGTTATTACACACTGCTAGATTTTATAAAATTATTAAAAATATTAAACTCAACCTGTATATAATAGATGTTATTGGGTTATTCAATTTGAGTTGTAATGTTAATGTTAAAATGTAGGGTTATATTTGGTATAACCTTTTATACAATTTATATGAATTTTAAAATATTTGATTGATCATATCAATTTGTTGAGGAAGACATTATTGAAAACATGTAGGTTGTTTCATAAGGTTTAAGGCATACTAATGACTGTAGGTTATTACATATATTTTGGAAGCTTGATAAATGTTATACCTATAAGTTAAAAAAATTTCGAGGCCAATATGGCAATGATTAAATAAAATGTTAACCTACAACTATAAATCCTATTGCATATCCAAATAAAGTGGAATTAAAGTTGTAATGGAAGCTAACTTGTTCTTAGGTATATTTTTTGAAAATAGATAATTGTAGTAATGTATTGTTTGGAATATATTGAACTTATATTTGTCCTCATTTAATGGAAACTAGGATTAAGTAAAGAATGATATGATTTAATTAGTATCATTTTATTGCATTATGCATATAAATACATATGTGAAGGATATCACAAATACTAATAGGCTTAGATGGATGTTTGAGTGCATTATTGGCATGGGAAAAAATATTAAAATATTGAATAATGATATCTAGGTATAAGTGATTCAATATTTATTCACACACATACACACACACACACAAAAAAAAAAAAAAAAAAAAAAAAAAAAAACAAAATAAAAATAAAAATTGTAGTCATATAAAATGTCATTTAATGCAATGAGTGTCACTTGAGACCACCCATCCTTAGCTTAGACATAGACCTATCTTAAGGCCTCTTTTTATCCTTTTATAGATTGAATTCATGTATATCCCTTTCCCAAATATAACAAGAGACACAATAAGACATTATGGAGGCATCCTAGATCCTTTTTCACATGTGTTAGTTACCTAGAAAATAACACACCCCCTTTGCTATATAGCACACTGTGCTATCGAAAAAGGGGGAAACACTATTTAACCTTAGCTTATTTTTCACCTAATAGATATATTTACACTCTTAAAAGAATATTAGATTTGACCTAAAATCATTTATTTTCTTGAAGAACATCAAGACACTATAAATATCACTATCATTCATCTATCTTTAGATAGAATTTATCATGAACAAACTCATAAAAAGTTGTGTAAATTAAATTTATTCATCATTATTTACCCCTGTTTCTATATACATCCATCTAAAACATCCTAGAGCTCAGTTTTACTGAGGTTTTCAATCTAAATTCATTCTTAAAGAATTTAAATTGGCATTCATACTCAAGCATACTAACATCACTCTCACTTTTACTAGCACTTAAATTGGGAGAACTACATTGAGATTGATCCCATTTTCAGGTATTGTTATGTAGGTAGCTCTCAACACATGGGGTGTTGAGATCTTGCCCAAACTACATAATAAATGCCACTCTTATTCCACTTGTGTTCATCAAAACCCTAGAAAGCATGGATGCTTAGGGTTTCATAGTGAAATTAATCAAAATGTAGAATAGATGATGATCCAAGTCTCAATCATATAGGCATAGTTTTCTTAAAATAGAGTAAAGGTCTACACATAATTTCACTACTTCACCTACAAAAGGTCAATAGTTTAATGTGATATTAGAAAAGAGGGTTGTAGTACTATCCAAAGAGGGGTTTGACACCTGTTCTCTACTAATGATAGTCTAAACTTCTCCTACATCAATTCCCAACATGCCACTTGTTTGTCTCATTCATAGTTTCCACTTAATTACACCTTTTATAATTTATTACTATTTATATAATATTTAGATAAAATAATTATTGTGTAAACCAGTGACTGTTGATACTACAGTATTTTATTCCCTGATTTATTACTCAATACTTTATCAACTATATTGTTACATTCCATAATAATAATAAATATAAATCATTTGGTGAACTTGATTTAATTAAAACATATTTCTCAAAACCTTAGTGCACCAGTAGGGTTTCCCTTCTTATTTTCTAGAATTTGAATAGTTTTCACCCTTTTCATCATATGGAGGCCATTTTCTATTTTTTGTATAAAGTCTTATGGTTTGTCTTGCATGTTTATTACCTACCATTTATAGATTGATGCATATGTATGTCACTCCTCTCATGTATCATGTTAAAAATTATCTTATTTCATATATTTCCCACCTCATCCTGAGCCTCCATTCTATGGAGAACATTGTTGCATGGTCAATTTTGATTTACCTCTAGTTACTACTCAATGACAATGAGCTTAGATGACTCCTTTTATTCCTCCTCCAATTAGACCTATTGACTTCCTTAACTCACATCCCACCTCTACTACTCATCTTAGCAAATAGTTTATCCCATAGTTTGAGATGCTACTAGACATAATTATATGCCTCCTTAGTTGATACAGGAATAACATAATCCCATGATCCCTCCTCATCCCAAAATAATATGGAATTTATAGGCCATCACCAGATGAAACTATAGGGCCTTATAGGTACCATATCTCATATATATAGGGGGGAACTATAGAGTTTCTTCCCCTATCCCTAGATTTAGTTGGGGATGGGGGTGGGACTTGGGGATCAACATAGAGCATATGATATTGTTGATCAATTAATAAATCCACTAGCCAAGATTTCAATAGTAGAATTAATTAAAAAGGAAACCATTTTCAAATAAATTCTTTTTTAGATACTCAATCATACATATTTTCCTCATGCTATAGAGCCAACTTATTTTTCATCTATCATGAACACTATAAGGGACATTGAGGATGTTATATCTTTTGCCATTGAGGATATACCTCATATATAGTTATTGATCATAATCTACCACTCTTCATTTAGTCACAAATTAAAATCACCATTATGGGTTCTAATTGATAGTGGTTCAAGACTTAACATATGTAAGCTCACATTTTACAAACTATGGGGTTTGATATAGAATCCACTAATAAAACATATAAGAAAATTCAAGGTTTTGATAACATTCCTTGATACACACTGGATCTCTATTAAATTAGATATCATGGTCTGACCAAAGACCCTATCTATAAAGTTTTAGGTGATTCCTAACCATTTGAATTATAATTTATTACTCGAGAGACCTTAGATACATGCCATGGAGGTAATACCCTCTACCTTACAAAGATGTTTCAAGTTTTTACATGATGGATACTTATACAATTATCCAACTAATAACCCACCATTCATATATTGTAGAGTCACTAAGCCTACTAACCTGAGTATATATTTATATGGGATACCTCATGTTCTCATATATTACCTACCTCATATCATTCCTATGGAAATAATTCATACATATGAGGTCAGGTAATCTAGCACCATTATTCTTTCACCTATTCTAGATCCTCCTATAGTAGAGTTATCTTCACCCATGATGGAGAATGACCCTCCTACAACACATTTATTCCCACCCATGATGGATGATGAGATCCTCATGATAAAATTACCATTACTTGTTAACTCAAAGGAAGTATACATCAGAAACTCAAATATAGATTCCCAAACTTCCACATAAGATGATACATCACCCATGAACACTGATGATTATTTATGTGGATTGAGCTTCACACTAGTAGGACCTAAAGAGTATATATATAATTATAATGAAATCATACCTTTCCATACATAGGCATCACCACCAGTTCATAGTACCCCAAATAAATGCCTATACATTTAATTACAATTAGAGGTAGATTATTCTATACACTCAGTACATATGGTTACATATATGGATATTGATATTGACCCAATTATCTAGATTCAAATATAAGTACACAAGATAAATCATAGTTGATTTTATATATATTACTTGATATAATATTTATGGAATTACCCATTAAAAAATTGTTACAATAGGATGATAAACCCTTTTGTTTTTTTCATAGGATTACTAGACATAATATAGATACATGCTCAACATTACAACAAAAAATGAATAAACTCAAAGATCAGGGAGCTATCTAGATTACACAGCCTTAACTTCCAGCATTATAGGCACCATGATAGACTCTTCACTGACCTCAACATTTGAGGAATAATTTATTGACTATTTAGTAATTCATTAAGGATCAGTACATCCCTAATGTTGTTATAGATGATTATTTTGATCCCAACTCTTTTACTTTGGCATTCTTACAACACATAGGGAATCAAGAGACTAAGTTACAACATGATAAACATTATCAGGACTCTTTAGAGCATATTACACTACTAGTTACATGTGGCCCTAAGGTGGTCAACACACTATTTTTTTTCATGAACACATGCACTCACATACATGTTACACTTGGTAGTACATGGTTAAATATGATGTATGCCATAATAAATCAAATAGATAGATGTTTGAATTTCAATAACAATGGACACATAGTTTGCATTTTAAATGATGGCCTGGATGAAAATCATAGATTTCATACAGACAGCCAATGGTCCAATATGGTCTACCTAAGAATCGCACATGTTTATTCTTACATAGTAGAGTAACATGTTATTTGAATGCATATAATCCAAACTAACACCAAGGATAAGAATATACTTATGTAGATAGAATTATATGATGATCATAATAATGATGATTGATTTGAGTTTAGGTAGATTCAGTATATGACATTGGATGACCTCCCTCCAGTTCCTCTATTTGACTATCCACATCTTGTAGATGTACTCTTATGTCCATAGAGTCACTACTTTTTATTTATACATAATCTCATTTACTTCTATTATTACTCATAAATAGTTTCATTTTCATGTTGCTTGTATGTAAATTATACTCAAAAAACATAAAAACAATATAATATGTTCAAAAATACAAAAAAACATTCAAATATTTCTTAGAAAATACAAAATTTAAATTATATGCATTTCAATGTTTACATTCCTTCTATTTTATAGGTACTATATATGCTGTCTATGTTAGTGTAATTAGTTTTATCATACATACATGCTTCACTTGTTCCCTTCGAGTGCTCATAGATTAATATAATACTTCATTACTCTACACAAATCCATATTTGTTATTATCCACCCATCGAGGGCACATACACATATATATTGATTCAACATTGATATATTAGCCCATTAGGGGCATAATACACATATTTTAATTTTGTAGGTTCTATCTTTGTATATTCCATATTAAAGATTTAGTATTGATTATATCTTGATATTGATCATCTTGTACTACACTAATTTTTTTCTGACTACTAATATTATAAACTCAACTTATGTACATATTTCATCTTATACATATTTGTACCACATATTTATGCATATTTTCATTTCTAGAATCGCTAGTATAGATTTGATTATGTTTCTTTGCTTCTACATCTACTCTAAGACATTTGACTATATCATTTTTGAGGGATCTATGCCAATTATTTTTATTGTGTGTATGCTATAGACATGTGCCCATGTCCCTATGTGTGATTCTTGATTATGTATGTGGACATTTAAACATGTCCTTCCATATGGCTCTAAGCCAAACTTGCATGTTATTTTACATATGTGGATATCTAATAATGTCCTTGTATGTGTTCTTTTTCTTAGACTTAGTGACATGTGCCCATGTCCATTATATTGTGTCCCTTTGGACTACTTTGCTTACATCATATGTATATAGTTATGCTTTCATGTATGCATCATGACCATGACACTTGTATCTTGCTCATAGCTTTAAAATTCTATTTATGATGCCATGAGGGACCTCATGCATCTCACCTTTCTCTTGGGGTGCCTTGATGGACATCATGGCCAATCTCCCCAAGTAGTTCACTCAGATTGTATTCATATTTATTGTTCATATACACTCTTACCTTGTTATATCTATCTTGACAACCTTATGAATTCTATATTTAACATGCATTGTACATTTCTAGCTTATGCTCAATCTATTTTGCATTATTATGTCATGTATACACATTATATTGGTTTACACACATATATCATATATTTTTAATCTAACACACATGATGTATAGCTTTTCTTTTGAGAACAATTATTGCCTAGATTCAACAAATCCCCTCAAAAGAAGGGGAATTCATAGGTGTTTGTCACATATATCAAACCATCCTAGTGCACTTAAAACATAGTTATAAATATGTAAACATAAATTACAAAGCTTAGACTTAAGAAAATATAGTGAAACATAGTCACACATATTAGTCTTAGTTTCTCTCAGAAACAACACTTTTGTAAAATAACATAGTACACTATGAGGAGTGTAGCGTGCTATAGTAGATCCAATATGTTATTGACCAGTAGCCTTAAAAATAAAAAAATTATAGAATTTTCAAAAAGGTATAGTAGTTATACTTCATATTTACATAGTCTTAATCATAGATTACCAAGTATGCTTAGTATATACTCAATTTTTACATAGAATTACACATGTTTACTCATATTGGGGTCATCATGCATAAAATTATCACTCCAATTTTAGTTTTAGATATGCATAAACATAGATTACTATGACTCGTTATGGACTCCATATGCACAAATATTAGAATTGGGGGTAATGAGCACAACACATTATTTTCCATATGCTTTGTTTTACACCAGAACTTAGATAGAATGACAACTCCATGTCATTATCCATGTTATATAGTATAGATACCATATGCACTTCATAAGTATTACACCATATTGATGCCTTATTTGGTCTATAGTAGTTGACAATATTGAGTGTCCCACAACAATTTTACATTCTTGAGTGGCCCTTAAGCCATTTTACATTTTAGAGTTTTTGAGTGCCCTAGTTCCCTCTTATATAGTTTCATGACATCACATAGTTTCATTTTTTATATCCATATACTACACATGGGTAGGAAATGATGGAGTCATAGCCTACTTAAGTTATTGAACCACCTACATAAGAAGGCTAGATAAGTTATCAGCCTAATCTAAATTATTCACATATTATGATCCACCAAACATGTGTGGGCAATGATGGAGTAAAATCCATCTTGAGTTATTGAGCCAACAACACATAGGGATTAGGAAAACCATCTTTCTAGTCCAATATATTTACTATTTGATTACCATATACATGAACACATAATAGCTCACCAAGTTTTTTCATTGGTTCATGTACCTAGTGGGATGTATTCATTCATTTCATCTTTATCACATATCTATACTTAGTTTTGTATTTGATTTTGATATTTATTAAGGATTGATTCATATATGTTTCATTTGAAAGACCACAATGGATCATAATTCATTGACTTAGATATACATTCATGGCCTTCACCTCACAATAACTCTAAGTATGTTTTCCATTCCTTTATCCTAGTAATTTCACTTTGTTGTGTTTCTAGAATAAAAAGGGGGTAAATTTGGTAATCTAAAATGTCATTTAATGAAATGAGTGTCACTTGAGACCACCCTATCCTTAACTTAGCCCTAGACCTATCTTAGTGCCTCTTTGGATCCTTTTCTAGGTTCAATGCATGTCTATCCTTTCTCAAATATACCGATAGCTACATTAAGCCATCACTTAGGAATCTTAGATCCTTTTTCACATGTACCAACCACCTAGACAATAACGTAGCCCATTTAGTCTATAGTATAGTGAATTATTATAAAAGCGGGGAGTGTTATTGAACCTTAGCTTATTTTTTCCCTAAAAAATATCTTTCCACTCCCTAAAACATCTTAGTGTTAGCCTAGACTCATTTCATGTCTTGACAAACATTAGAACATTATATAAAGACTATTCTCATTATTTTATCCCTTAGATGGCAATTATCATGAAAAATATAAAACAAAGTTATGAAAATTAATTTTATTGATTCATATTTACCCTTATTTATACATATATCTATATATAGTAGCACATAGCTAAGTTTTAATTAGGTTTTTAGTCTCAATTCACACTTAGAGCATTTAAATTGGCATTCATACTTAGGCATACTAGTATCACTCTCACTTGCATTATAACTTAGATTGGGATAAATACATTGGGATTGATCTCTTTTCAAGATATTGGTATATAGGAATCACTTATCACATGGGGTGTCAAGGTCTTACTCATCCTACCCAACTAATTACACTCTTATTCCACTTATGTTAATAATAATCCTAACAAACATGGAATCTTAGGGTTTTAAAGTGAAATAAATCAAAACATAGAATAGATGGTGATCCATGTCTTGATCATGTAGGAATAATATTCCCAAAATAAAGCAAAGGTCTACATATAATTTCACTTCTTTACTTGAATAGGGTAATTAGCATAACATATAAGGTCAATAATGTAGTGTGTTATTGGCAAACAGGGCCATGCTACTATCCACATAGGGTTTTGATGCTTGTTCTCTACTGAAAACACTTTGAACTACTCCTATATCACTTCTCAATTTACCACTTGTCCATCTCAATCATATTTCCTAGCTAAGTATATATTTTTTTACTTTATTATAATTTATAGAGTATTCAAATAAATCATTGTGTGAATCAATTCATGTTGATATTATAATATTTTATTCATTAATTTATTACTCAACTCTTTATCAACCATAGGGTTATATTCCATAATCCTAAAAAATATAAATCATGTGTGTGTGTGTACACATACATATACATATATGTATATACATATACAAACACATTTATATGAACCTATATATGTACATGATCTACCCAAAAGAATAACCTTAATGTGTTTAGTTAGTTTATATAAGTAAATACTGTATTGATTGGGAAATGGATTTAATTTTATAATCATACCTAAAACTAAGATAAATGGATTAGTTTTACACACACACACACACACTCTCTCTCTCTCTCTCTCACACACACACACACACACACACACACACACACACACACACACACATACATACATATATATGTGTACACACACACACACACACACACACACACACACACACACACACACACACACACACACACACACACACACACACACACACACACACACACACACACACACACACACACACACACACACACACACACACACACACACTTACACATTTATATGGAACTATATATGTATATGATTAACCTAAAAGAATAACTTGAATATATGTGCTCATCTTATATAAGTAAATACTATGTTGAATGGGAAATGGATTTAATTATAGAAACTACCTAAAACTAAGATAAATAAATGGATTAGTAGTATAGTGTACATCTATATAAGTTTGATAGAGGTTATTAATTGGATTATTTTTTTAACCATTTTAGGTGGTTGAAATAACAATGAACATTTCAAGCTATATAAACATTATGAAAATAGGGTAGGCAGTCATTCTAAGAACATGATGGGTTTAATATTGTTCTTTCCATGATAAAGTTCTTAAAATAATAAATAATGTATGATAATTGTATATAGAGCCTTGCATATGTAAAATAAATATTTCTTAAAAATGAAAATACACTTATATGGTTGAATCTAATACTATTAAAATAACATAATAGTCTTTGAGGTATTAAAAACAAATTTAATGGCTTATTATCTTATCCTACATGGAGTAGCATGAAATTACATGATACTGATGATCAATTTTGTTAACTAAAGTTATTCTGTAAGACGAAGAAATATAATATGAAACAAATAAGTGTCTTCTAATGAAACATGAGTGTTATGTTTTCTTAACATGATAAAATTAGTGAATTGTTGCTTGATTTAATTATGATCTTCATGATGCAAATATATTATGTTTTTATGTTGATAAGGTTAGTTATGAGATATTATCTTGTATATGTTATTTAATAGCAACTGATAGATTTGTGCATGTGATATCATGCAACTCCTATGGTTATCATCTGGTAATAAATGATGGAGTATGATGGACTATCAAAGAGTATGTGTGTGTGGATATGACATGATCCATTATGATCTAAAACTATAATGAAAATTTTGTCCAAAGTAGTGTTCATATCTAGAACATTGTCATTCCACCTATTAATTCTAGTTTACATGTGTATGCATGATGCCATGATAGAGGAATATATTTCTATAGTATATATCATTTGCTACATGTATTAATGATATTAAAACACATAGGTTTTGGTTGATTTATCTATATCCTCACTTCTTTTATCTACCATTCCATTAAGGGTAAGGACACTCCCCATTTTGGAGGTGTGTAGGGGATCTATGGTTTGTGGTTGGAGGTAAATCACATCAATGATGATCTCCCTCTCCATTTATCTATTCAAATTTTAGAGAATCTTACTCATAGTTATATACTAATTATTATATCTATATGTGATACTCATATGTTCTAGGGAAATTTGTACTTATTATATTTTGATATTTAGTGTTAATAATTATAAAATCATGCAATTGATATGAGTTATTAATTACAACAGTTGGTTTTTTTAGATTAAGGTAAAAGTTTTTGAAGGGGCCTCGAAACCTTTTACATCAAAAAGAAAGATAAACCATTAATCACAGCCAGGTTTTAAAAGAACCTAAAACCAGAAGAACAACTAAACCAGGTTATACAGGGACCTGTAACCAACAGATGTGACCAGATAAAACTACCATCAAAACATAAATACTTGGAAAGTTTACAGACTGGAGCAACGCCCTGAAAAACCTCCCAAACCTGTAACTAGCAAACCAGTGAAGCAACCAGTTTACCAACACAAAAAATCCAGTCAGCATAAGGGCACATTAGATATTCCTTTTGCATTGAGGTTTTCCTTACGCGACCAAAGGTTCTTATCTATAGGGGGAACCAAAGGCTTAGACTTCTTCCTCTTAACTGCTGTCCATCCATCCTCCAACTTTTCTGCCTCAACAACCCTTGCATTAGAAGACAAAGACCCATGGAAGTGAGAATCAGATGATGTCTGGCTCCTAGGATGATCCTTCGAAATAGGGGAAGAGACCAATGCCATCATAAATAGTTGGTTGTTTATTATAAATGATTATAGATATTATCATAATAGTGCCTGTATTTGTAATAAAAGTTGTAAATATGGTTTATTTATATATTTTGTGATGTTATTATTGGATTCATACTTAAGGCTTTATTACTATGTTATTTGATAGCTAAATGGATCTTTGTATCAACTAATAGGTTAAACGTAACCAACTAAACTTACTTAATGCATTCGGTTAACAAACATTTCACATTAAAAGTTAATTAACAATTTGAATGTTTTTTGAGTTAGCGTAAGATAATTGTTTTTATAAATTTGAGTTAAACCCAGTGTGGTTCTAACATTGTGGTATCATAATTTAAGGTTTAGCTCTCAAACCTAATGAGTACACTAACATAAATTTTATTCTCCTAATTTTTATGTAAAGGAAATTTTTTTGAGGTAGATCAATTGGTGAGTGACCTTAAAATTAAAACCCTCTAGTTGATACTAATCAACTAAAAGTAGAACAATATGTAAAACTTGATCAGATTCTCACAGTGAGACTAGATATAAAATAATAGTTCTAGAATGAGAATTTCATGGTCCAGAAGGGGGAAATGATCAAGAGGAACCTGAATAACACCATTCTAAATAGTAATTTCCTTAGGATAAATGGAAATGACGAATGGAAAGAAGATGTTAGATCTCAAAGTAGCTATATAACTCACACATGACATGAAGAAAGTAAGTCCACCCAAGTTATATGAAATAGTGTTGGGTGATGGAGTTGAATCCTAAATTACCAAAATGGAAAAGTATTTCAAGACTTGAAATTACTTTTAGGTAACCAAGGTATTTTGGGGAGATTACTAATTATTTGGTGAAGAAACAACCTGGTGAGCTAAAAAAAAACTTGAGATGAGTCTCAACTCCAAAACCACTATACGGGAATAATTCGTAACATTATTTAGAGCACATTGGATACCCCAATTATGTTTTAATCAAAAGATAATATATTTTCAAAATATAAATCAAGGGTATCAATCAATAAATGAATAATGGGAGTAGTTAAAAAATCTCTTGAATTATGTTCCACATTATCATAAGGATGACCATTTTTAGATCAAGAAGTTCAGCATGGGATTGAAACCTTAAATTGGGTGTGAAGTGGATGTGCACAGACCATCTACCATGGATTAGGTTTTTGAGAAAGGGATAAAGTAGGAGTATAAGTTAAAATATCTTTATAGTGTTTAGGGAGAATTTCAAGAATAAGTTTGGAGGTCCTAAGACAACCTTAAAGAAAAATAGTTGGAGATAAAATGGAAATTCCAATAACTAGTTCAAGAATCATAATGCAAAGTTCAATAGTGCATTGGGAAATAATAAATTAGGAAGTGGTTTCAAGGAAGGTTTCAAAGGAAGAAACCAATCTAAGAGGAAGGACCACTTGGTATATGTTTTAATTATGGAGGAGATAATTATGTTAGGGAATGCCCTTAGAGAAAAGTAGATGGTAGAAACAAAAACTCTTTCACTTATACATCACAATAGGGATCCTTCGAGTAGAGAATTTATGTAGCTATTGAAAATCACCAAGCTAAATTTTAGGCTTCTCCCATTGAACTATTAGTTACTTTGTGTATTCATCATATTTCCATTACAATATATACAAGAGATACTAAGTTTTTTATTTCTCCTATAATGTTGAGAACATTATCTTTGAAAGTTGGTTTTATGGAAAATGATTGGTCACTTAAGTATGGAAATAAATCTAAATTCAAGGTTGATAGGTGCTTAGTATAAGTTGAAATAATTTTTTGTAATTCATTATGGTAGTTGATCTTTATGAAACACCTATAATATCATATGATGTGCTCTTAGGAGTGAATTAGCTTGCTAAGCATAAAAATAAGGTTGAATGCATAAATGATTTGGGAAATAAAACCTAGATTCAAGGAGACAAAAGAGAATTAAAAATTAAACAAATTTTAGTTATCTAATTAAGAAATTCCCAATGAAAAATATGTCAATAATTCATAGTCAATATGAATGATATGGAAGAATCTAAAGAACCTTCTATGGAAGACTATCCCTTTCTACAAGAGTTTTGGGATATTTTTACTAAAGAGTTATCAAGTTTACCACTGAAGAGGGAGTTTTAATTCACCTTTGACATCATTCCAAGATCAAAACCCTAGGATAACGCTCCCTAAATAATGACAATAATTGAATTAGTTGAATTGAAGGCCCAACTTTAGGATTTTTGGCTAAAGGATTGATTCAACCAAGTGTCTAAATATGGGGTGCACTTGTAGTATTTGTGAAGAAGAAGGATGGGACCCTTTATTTATGTATTGACTTCAAGATGTTAAATAAATCAAATATAAAAAATAGTTATCCTCTACACTGTATTGATGATATATTTAATCAAATGCACGGTGCATCAATATTTTCATAGATTGATCTTTGAGCTGGGTATTATTAGTTAGGAATTATAGAGAAAGACTTTCCAAATACAAAGTTTAGGACTTGATATGGGCACTATGAGTTCACAATGATCCCTTTTGTATTGATGAACACACCTAAAATGTTTATGAATCTTATGAATAATGGTTTAGAGATTACCTTGATCATTTTATTTTAGTCTTTCTCGATGATATTCTCATCTATTCAAAAAATGAAGAGGAACATGTAGAGCATTTATGGTTGGTTCTAAAATGTTTGTAGAAGAAAAATCTCTATGGAAAATTATCCAAGTTTGATTTCTTATAGAAAATAATATGGTACTTGGGACATATCATTTATATATAGGGGATCTCAATGGATCTAGATAAGATTAGAGCCATATTGGAATGGCCAACACCCAAGAATGTTCATGAGGTGAATATATTTATGGGTTTAGTAGGATATTATAAGAAATTCATGGGTAATTTTTCCAATATAGCTAACCCAATAACCTCTCTATAGTGAAAATAGAAACTAGTTGTGTGGACCAATAAGTGTGAAGAAACCTTTCATATATTGAAAGAGAGGTTCACTTTAGCACCTATGTTGAATATTATCGATATAAATGGACATTTTTCAATTATAAAAAATGCATCAGAGGATGATTTAGGAGGCTTTCTAATGAAATATGATATAATTGTGGCATTTGGGTCTATAAAACTAAAGATGTATGAGGCAAATTATGCCTCACATGACTTATAATTAGTTGTAATAGTACATGCCTTGAAAATTTGGAGGCATTACTTGTTGGTAAAACCATTTGAGCTCAAGTTATATAACTTGGGACTCAAGTATATTTTCACCTAACCTAATTTGAATGCTCGTTAGAGGTAGTGGTTAGATTTTTTATCAGATTATGATTTTAACATTAGCTATATTAAGGGAAAAAAATAGATTTATAAATTCCCTTAGTCATAGAAGGTATATAAAAACATTGGATACTATAATGAGTACCTTCTATGACTAGGTAGTGAAATTATCTCTAGGATATGAACCTAAGAGCATGTAAAGAGAGATTTATCATAAAACTTTTAGGAGCCTAGGTATAATGTATTTAAATTTGAGAATGATGGACTTTTGAAATTTAATGAAATAATATATGTTTCTAATAAGGAAAATTTGAGGAGTAAAGTGCTAATATAACTGCACAATACTATATATTTAGGACATCTAAGTGTGACTAAGATCTTGGTAGAGCTAAGGCCACTATATTTTTGGAAAGGAACTAATAAGGAGATGACAAATTTTATTTCTATGTGATTAGAATGTCAGCAAGTTAAGGCTAAACATGTTCATCCAACTAGGTTATTATACCCTAATTCCATACCATAATAGAAGTGGTATGTCATTAGTATGGAATTTTTCCAAGGATTGCCTTTGTCAAGGAATTGACATTACATGATTTTGGTGGTTGTTAATAGACTCACCAAATTAGTGCACTTTATTCTATGTAATTTAATAGATGATGCACATATGATCACCAAGAGGTTTGTAAAATAGGTGTATAGACTATATGGGTTTTTGTGAAAGATAATTTTAGATAGAGACCCTAAAATTAATTCAAGGTTTTGGTTAACTCTCAATGGAACTTTGTGTACATAGCTAACTTTTAGCATAACTTATCATCCAAAAATAGATGGATAAATAGAGTGAATTAGATCTTCAAATATATTTTGAGGATGTATTGTATGGATAAATAATAAAAGTGAGAAGAATATATACCTTTGGTTGATTTTGTTTAAAAAAAACTCTTACCAATTAGCTTTGAATATGGATTTGTTTGAGGAATTGTATGGTAGGAGGTATAGAACACTAGTTAACTAGAAAAAACTAGAAGATAGAGTGGTATCTAGACTATATATGCTCATTGAAATGGAGAAATAGGTAAAATTAATAAGTCAAAGGTTGGATGAAGCCAATGATAGGCATAAAATATATGTTGATATAAAAAGGATATCAAGGTAATTTACAATTGCGGATAAAGTTTTTGTTTGGGTTAAACACCAAAAGAGTTCTATTAAATTTGGAAAATAAGTTAAATTGTCACCAAGATATGTGGGACCCTTTGAGGTTATGAAAGTTAATAATATTATAGTGTATATAATTACTTTTCCACCATATTTAGCACAAATGCATAATGTTTTTCATGTATATTATCTTAATAAAATTATAGCAAATCTTTCACATATTTTGGATTATAATTCATTACAAATTCTAGATTCCAAGGTGGTCATAGTAGAACCAATAAGAATATTTTATACTCATAATATTAACTTGTATAATAGAGAAGTATCATATTTCAAGGTCTAGTGGGACCAATATTTTGAGGATAGTGATACATGGGAGGATTATTAGGAATTCTATGTGTTGTTCCCTCATTTACTCAAATAATTTTCAGCTAAACATTGATTTTTATTTTTAAAACTTTTATTTAAAATACATTCATTAGGATGATGACCTATTTTAGGTGGGAAGGCTGTTACATCCCACTCCTTTAAAATTATGCACTATTTTAAATGTGAAAGTTAAACTCATGGTTTATTTTTTCTAATTTTTAATTAGTTTATTTGACATTATTTCTATATAGTGACAATTGTACTAATTATTCATGTTCACTTATGATGTGACATTTACACATGTTATTTGATATACATTATGATATTGTTATGAAATATTGATTTCATTTAGTAGGTTATTTTGTATTAAAATAATTTATTGATATATAGATATTTGATGTGTATTTATTGTAGCATGGACTAATTACCATTTTGGTTTGATTGAGGTGGTTGCAGGACTATCCAACCCCACAAAGTGGTATAGATTGAGAGTATCACCAGGGAAGAAGGAGAAGATATTAGTATTAGGGGTAAAGAGAAAGAAATGGGAACCCACACACACACCAATTTATGTTTGTTGAATGAGTGGTTACCCCTTGTTTGTTAACTATATGTTGAATAATGCATCTTTGCATGACTTTTAAAATAGTTATTGTCTTCTTTCATGACTATCCATTCAGTGTATAATGAATGTTTATATTCACTTAGAAAGTATGACGTATTATATGATTATGGGTTGACATGTTATGCTAAATAAGTGTTTTAATTGGTTATATTTCCATTAAAAACTATTGCATTGACTAGTTCATGGTGAATTGTATTATTTATCTAGTTAGACCATATTAGTGATAGGTTCTTTATAAATTAAAATGGAATTATTAGATGTTTAATTTACAATGTGCATGACTTACCCCTTGGGGGTCTAGGAAGGGTAAAAATAGGCAAAATTGCACCCAAAAATATGTTTTTAAATAAATTAAGTTAAAAAAAAAACATGATTGGGGAAATGGCATGGAAACTTTGAATAGTTTATTAATTCATATTCTATTTAAAGTCAATAAAAAGGATAAGGTATTTTTAGTGAATCATATGATTTCATTTTTAGTAGTAATAATTATGTATGTCGAATTGGACTTAAGAAAAAAATTTACATATGGTAGCCACACTTGGAATTCAAGGATTTTAAATCACCATTACTATAATGGCATAATAGAACTTGAGTGCCATAATGGAAAACACATGGTGGAGTAGGATTTGGTGGATCATGAAAAAGTGGGAAAAGAGATAATAGAAATAGGAAAATAATAAAAATGACATTTGAAAGGGAAGGAGATTTGGGAGAACGAGGATTACAACATCAACAAATAGAGTAAGAACATTTTGGCTTGAATGAAAAACTTGTCAAGACCAGGTAGGCTAGAGTATTAATTTTGAAAAGGACATGTTTATTGTTTAGTTGAATTGATTTATTTGGTTACTACATTAATGGAAAATTAGAATCCTGGTCTAGTCAAACAAATCTAATTTGAATTAAAATGTTTGTAAATCCTTTTTTCTAAATTTTAGGGTTTCAATGCTATTGACCTAGGGATAGAATTAGCTTCCATCTGTATGCCTATAAGGATGATATTATTCCATTGTATAATGTAGGGTTTTAGAAAACCATTCAAAATATTAATCTTGACCCTATATGATAAACATGATTGGGTTTTTTAATGTGAGTTATAATGTTGGTGTTAAAATGTAGGGTACTAATTTGTAGAACCTTTTATAAAATTTCTATGCATTTTTAGCTATTTGAGTGATCATCTCGATTTGTAGAGTAAGGAATTATTGAAAACTTGTAGGTTGTTTTATGAGGTTTAAAGCAAAATAGTGATTGTAGGATATTACATACATTTAGAAGCTTGATAAGTGTTATACCTATTAGTTAAAAATGTTTCAAGACCAATATGATAGTTTGTAAATAAAATTCTAACCTACAACTATAAATCCTATTACATATCCAAATAGAGTGGAATGAAAGTTTTAATGGAGGGTAATTTTTTCTCAAGTTAGTTGTAGGTGATTTGTTGAAAACAGATAACTATATTAGTGTATTTTTTAGATTATTTCAACCCTATATTTGTCCTCATTTAATGGAATATGAGATTGAGTAAATGATGATATGATTCAATTAGTATAATTTGATTGCATTATGCATATAAATATATATGTGAATGATATCAAAAATATTAATGGTTGTTTGAGTGCATTATTATCATGGGAAAAACTATTAAAAGGTTGAATAATAATATCTAGGTACAACTGATTCAATCTTTATATTTATACAAACACATACACACACATATAGATAAATACATACATACATACATACATACATACATATATATATATATATACATATATATATATATATATATATATATATATATATATATATATATATACATACATATATATACATACATACATACATATATATATATGTTTGTATGTATATATATATGTATGTATGTATGTATATATATATGTATGTATGTGTGTGTGTGTGTGTGTGTATATATATATATATATATATATGTATGTATTACATACATACATATATACATACATACATATATATACATACATATACATACATACATACATACATACATACATATATATATATAGATACAATATTTAATATACATATACATATATATTTATAATACACATACACACATTTGTATGAAATTGTATATGTACAAGATCAACCTAAAAGAATAACCTAA
Source organism: Torreya grandis (assembly GCA_037957365.1). Lineage (NCBI taxonomy): Eukaryota > Viridiplantae > Streptophyta > Pinopsida > Cupressales > Taxaceae > Torreya > Torreya grandis. The sequence goes on from JARHVA010005585.1 coordinate 916,423, forward strand.
CTATGTATGCTCAGTTTGGAAAAGCAAATACTATGCTGATTTGGAAATGTATTTAACTATAGAAGCATATCTAAAACTAAGCTAAATGGACTAGTATCATAGTGTATAACTATATAAGTTTGATCTGGGTTATTAATTGGATGGTTTTATTAACCAATTTAGGTGGTTTAAATAGTAATGAACATTTCAAGCTATATAAACATTATGGAAATAGGGTAGGGAGTCATTCTATGAACACGATGGGTGTAATTTTGTTCTTTCCATGATAAGGTTATTGAAATAATAAATAAGGTATGACACTTTGTGTACAGACCCTTACATATTTAAAATAAATATTTATTATAAATGAAAATACACTTATATGGTTAAATGTAATAGTCTTAACAGAATATAATAGTCTTTGAGGTATTAATTTTTTTTTAATGGTTTATTAGCTCATCCTACATGGATTAGCAAGAAAGTACATGATAGTGATGATCAATTATGTTAACTAAGGTTATTATATAAGACATATAATTATAATATGAAATAAATAAGTATATTCTTATGAAACATGAGTGTTATGTTTTCTTAGCATGATGGAAGTAGGGAATTATTGCTTGATTTGCTTATGAGTTATATGATAAAAATCTATTATGTTTTTATGTTGTAAATGATAGTTATGAGATATTATCTTGTATATGTTATTTAATAGTAAATGATAAATCTATGGGTGTGATATCATTCAATCCCTATGGTGATCATCTGGTATTAAATGATAGAGTATGATGTACTAGACAAGAGTATGTGTGTGTAGATATGACCTAATTTGTTGTGATATAAAACCATAACAAAATATTTGGATAAAGTGATGCTTATAGTTGGAACATTTTCATTTCACCTATTTAATTTAGTTTACATGTGTATGCATGATGTCCTGATAGAGGAAAAAATTTATCTATTCTATATGATTTACCACATATATTAGTGATTTTAGAACATGAAATTTTTGGTTGATTAATATCCACCCTTGTTTTACCTATCCTTGTATTAATGGTAGGGCCAATACCCAATTGGGAGGTGTGTGATGGATCTATGGTCTGTGGTTGGAGGTAGATCACCTTGATGATGCTCTCCCTCTCCATTCAGTTGTTTAACCTTTAGAGAATCTTAGTCATAGCTATGTACTGATTACTAGAGCTATATGTGATGTTCATATATTCTTGGGAACTTTTTACTTATTGTATTTTGATTGTAAGTGTTAAGAATTGTAAAATTATATAATTGATATGGGTTAGTAATTACAATAGTTAGTTGTTTAGTGTACATGATTCTAGTTATTATCACATTAGTGGATATATTTGTAATAAATTCTATATATATATGGTATATTTATATATTCATGATGTTATTATTGGATTCATACTTGAGGATTTATTTCTATGCTATTTTATATCTAAATGGATCTTTGTATTAACTAGTAGGTTAAATGTAACCAATGAAATTTACTTGATATTTTTAGTTAACAAATAGTTCACATTAAAAGTTAATTAATGATTTGGATGTTGTTTGAGTTAGCATAAGATTAAAAAAAATATAACTCTAAGTTAAACTTAGTGGGGTTATAACAATATTCCCCCATCATGACTGCATTTCTCATATATTCTATTTTAAATGAATACTATCTGTTGAACTTTAAACATTGGCCTTCAAAATTGTACATGGAAAAACATCATTTCTTTGACTATATAAATTTACCACTTTGATATTTTAAAAATGTGTGTGAACAAGCATATAATTTTTTGCATCTATATGCTTAATTGTGATTGTACTTTCAACTTATAACCTTGATATTTGAACTATTTTGCATATGCATTCAAGTGTGTATAAATTTGTGATTTTGTCCTTAAAAAGTGAGTGCATATGTATATCATATGCCCCTATAATATATATCAATGTGAAAATATATATTACGTGTTTCACTTCATAATTTATTTGACTCATTGAAAAACATGTACTATGTTTTACAATCTAGATTTTCATTATTTGAGTATTTGTATTATCTTTGATTTGATTTGAATGCACTTGTATTTCATATGCCTCTAGTATTGATGTTATTGTGTATTTTATATCATTTGACAATTTTAAATTATACATAATGTGTTGAGATGTATTTTGTGATAAGATTTATGTATGACACTATTTTGATGTGAGGGATGAGAGAATTGAGTGCATCATATTGAACAAATAAAGTGTATGTTTTGCAATACTTTTTAGTGAATTAGAATCAATTTGATTAAATATTGGTTGATTTTTTATTTTATTTTAATATATTAGCATCTTGACCATATTGTTATAAACTTGTTATATTATGATTAGTATTACATGATAAATATTTTTGTAGGCAATAGTTAGAGTGAATGTATTTGTAGGTAACACATAATATGTAGGATACACTATGTAGAAGTGGATAAGTGTTTATTTTCCAATTTTTTAGATGGTTGATTGATGAAATAAAAATATTAATATGTGGAATAGCACATTTCATGTGGCCCAATGAAACGTACTAGGTTGATATGTATTATTTGAGATATTTGTTTGTAAGTTGAGATGATTATATTTTAAAGGTTTTTAAATATTTAAAAATAAAAAGTCAAGCCATATAAATATTATGGTTGAAAAATAAATTATAATTCATTTTAACATTTATTTTTTTTTCTATTTTTGAGTTGTGAGTGAGAGAATATGCCATTTATGTGATCTCTTAGGTTAACATGATTCAAGCAGGTCAAGGCCATCTTATAATCTAAGGATGTGTCACCCCTATTAAACCAAACAAACTTTATTTTTGACATACGTAAATTTTTAAATTTTATTCTTTTTTATGTATCTTTAAATAGTTATTTTAATTGTTGTTTCTATGTGGTATGGTCCTATCTAGACCTTGTTATATTTTTACTAATTGAGCACATACTTGTTCATGGACCTATATGCTTAGTTGTAGACTTGTTCGTAGACCTATATGGTTTAAAATGGACCTATATATATAGTTATATCCATAATTATGTCATGTGTAAGAAATATTGATATTTTATGTGGTTGTTGGATCCCTTTAAAACTATCTTATTTTACCTATATAATAAAAAATTGATTTAAAATTTCTATCAATTTTTTAAATGATATTACTAATTTAAATTTTGTCAACTGTGATTTCAAGTTGATATTAAATCCTACAAGTTTATACATGACCATATGATGGATATTGTATAGGTGTTGTAATTAATTGATGATGAGAGGGATACCTTAGAAGTATCCATTCTGAGGATTTTTAGGTTGTTAGCATTGATTCCATAAGATATGCATATGATGACTTATTTGGTTCAGTGTTGGGACTTATATACTTATACTTTCTAGTTATTGACAAAGGATATGACAATGGCCTTGGAGGATGTATGGAGGATTATGAAGTTACCTATTTTTGGGAGATGGGTGACCTTACATGTGATAGTGTCCCATCACATATTTATTAGGCTCATTTTTACATTAATTAACATTCTTGGGGTGCTCATTATGGCCCCAATGATACTACCATCTTATTTTCAAAGATTGTGTTTGAAAAATTTATGCATTTGTGAAAATTCATTTGTGCTCTATTGGATTCATTTATTGTACTTGATGAAGGTGTTGTGTTTATTTCATATTGGATGCAATACTTTTACATGATGTTAAGGATCACAATATGATGTATTCTCTAGGTTACACCATGTTGGCCCATTTATACATGTACTTACACAAGTTTACTTGAGAGGAGTTTGGATTAGGGTTTGTCTTAGCCATACTTTTACATTTTTGGGCTTATGATTACGTCACCATGATTTGACCTTTAAATATGTCTCATGGTGGATGTAATCATCCACATTTATTATTAAGGTGTGAATGAGTGCATCCTACATGTTGAGAGGTGGGATAATGGAGTGTTTTTTGGTACTAGATTGATTATCTTATGGTGATATTGTGTTGTGGCCCTACATGGGTTATGAAGGGTGGTTAGAAGATAGGGTTTATATTAGGCACATTCAAGTGAGATATTATATTTATGAGGAAGGATTTATTTTTATGAAAACTTCTAGTTTTAACACATCATGAAATAGATTGGCATCCCACAAGATTTCCTCCCAACAACATATGTGTGGAGACACTTTGTGAAGGCTCTAATGTGAGAGTTAAATATGTCTCTTCCTAATGCTAAAAACTTGGATCCCATCCCATTAATAGATGTAGATATATTGATCCATACACTAGATAAAGATGACATTGGTTTCACATTAATGGTGGTTAGCCCACAAGTGGCCTAATTTATTCCTAATTATATTATAGGATCCTCTTGAGGCCCAGTATGGCATGTATGTAGGTGATGAAGTAGAAATTAACACTCATGGTCCTCCTATGCGTATGTATATGTGTATTTAAATATTGTGTATAATTTTATTCACTTTGATACATTGGTATTGATATCACATATTTAATGGGATGATGTGTATCAGTATGTCATCATACAGACAAACCTCTAAGTTCTTATATGACACATGCTTGGTGAGGTAGTACCAGATGGTTTATTTTAGTTTTCTACTAGGATTAAGGTGGATATTCACCTATTTTTGATCAGGTAGTGATAGATATTTTAGCATATGTTAGAGTTTAGTAGAGTGTGATAATGTGATAACTGAGAGAGATGTGGCTATCATTAAATGTGATTAGTTGAAGCCATAACTCACCAAAAATAAAATCCACTTCATGCTTAATCATTATATCTAGGACATAATATTTTTATGATTATGTATAGTTTTGGCATGAGCATGTTGCACTACACATGTGAATGTATATGTACAAGGATCATGAGTAGAGGAGATGATCTCACTTAAGATCATGACTAGATAATAATATAACTTCTTCTCATAATCAATTATTAATAGAGGGAGGTAGAGAGGAACATAGAGATGAAACCATTATTGAGTTACATTTTATCATATTGTACTTGTATTATGTAAATTTTTTTATACACATGGTATTTGATGTATTTATTTCTATATTAGACTCATGAAAGTTTATATTATATGTTTTTTTGGAAAAAGACTACATTTGATAGTTTAAATCATGTGACAATATGAAGATTAAAATTGTTGATATATTTGATTATGATTTTGTAAGTGAAAAATGTGTTAATTTAATTTATGATGTATGTGTTTAATTGTGTTAATTATAAACTATAGAACAAGATGACCATCTTGAGGGAAGATAAATTTTTCACCATAGTAATTATTATTTATATCTGCCTTGTGATATTATATATGTGACTATATTTTTATAGATATTTGCATATGTATTAGTTAATTGTGTCACTTTATCTTTCTTTATCATTGAAACATGCATTATTTTTTCATATCTTTGATCTAAATTTTGATGTTTTTGCTTTGGTACCCATGTTTATACAATTTGATATTTATTATTATCATGTATATGTATGCCCTTTATTTTTGATTTATTAAAATTTTAATAAACCACCTTCAAAAATAAAATATAATCCTGTATTATCCTTATTCACTATTTCATTCATTTTTTGTAACCAAGGTTTTCCCAAAACAACATTGGCATGGGAAATGTTGTTTTGTAAAATAAATAATGTCCTCATTGTCTTGAGTACCAAAATGATTGGTAAAACCAAATATGTCATTTATTAGATGCATGTGTATGTTGTAAATCTCATTAATTATATAACATACTTTGCATAAATTTCATTGTACATATATTATGCCATTGCATGCTATCATGTCGATAACAAAATATCCTTTATACATGTTATTAAAAAGTTCTTGAATGATCATTGGATATTTTTGAGATATCATTATCTTTTTAAGAGTTAGTTTTGTTACCCTATTTTCCATTTTTACAAATTTGATAACCCCTTTATCTGCCAATTATGATATCTTTTCACACAATGTGTATAAATAATTATCTACATGTTTTTTAAACCATGGTGGGTGAAAAATGATTTAATTTTTACGTAATCAAGATGATGATGAGGAGGATAGCAATTATGGGGAAAATTTATTAAATATCTATCTAGTAATGTGTGTAGAATATCATATGGTCTATCACTAAATCTATAAAATTGAAGTGGTTTCCTCTTACTGAAACTAGATATACTCACTAAATCCAATTATTTGTAAACTAGTTCTTTCCCTTTATGGATTATCTTAACATGTTCCTCCTATATTGGAGTTATTTCCATTGAATCATCTATATTATGAATGATTTTATTAGGATTATTTATTGAAAATTTAGAATATAGTTTTAGTTGTTTATAATTTTTCTTACTTGGGTGAATATGATCCTTACTCAATAACCTTTAGTATTGTCACATTTAAGTCACATTCATATTTGAACACATCCATGTATAATTTATAAAAAGAGATGTAAATTTTATGCATGGATCTTTATTTGAGTGGAAATAAGGGATCCATACTAAAGATAAATTATTTTTACAAGTCCAAGGGTTGATAGTTTAGAGAGTGTAAAGTATTTTTCAATAGTAACATGTAATATTCAATAATATCATCATGACCCTATTGTAAATATTGTATATGTTCCAATGTTAACTTAAGTACCACATGTTTATGATAATATGATAAGATTCATATTTTAAGTTTTTAAAATTAGGTAAGGATCCATTGGGTAAACTATAAAACTAATTTAAATCATCTCTTATGGGACTTATATGGAATAATTTTAATAGAATATTCCCATTAATTCCCCACTCTTGGAAATAAAGTTTGTATTGAGTTAAAGGAGTAAAAGGATCTACACACCCATAAAACAAGGGTAGTGTAGGCACAAAAAAATATAATTATATATGGATGATCATATATAACTCTTTTAAGGGGTTGTCCTAAGATAACATTATCTTTTATATTCACACAACATGATCTAGTTTGTAAAATGAGATCAAGAACTTGCTTTTGGAGGTTTCCAAAAGCATACATCATGGATACAAGATGGATAGTAACAATGGTAGTAGTTTTTAAAGGGTAATTCATGGGTTGTAATTGGTCATATATTTTAAACGTTGGTATGAGAGTATCACAACAAATATCCTTGCATGGTTTAATTTTGCATTCCAAAATAAAACTAGTACAAATAAGGGAATCATTACCTAGTTTATAATTTCAAATTTGTATGGAAATAGAAACATCATTTTGATATTTATTGGATGATAGTAATGCAAGAGGGATGGAAAGTCCTCAAAATTAAGGTTTTCATGAGTCTTATTGACCAAATTTTGACCTCAAGTCAAAATTTATTACCCCCTCTAGGTTAAAACTTCAAAATGTTGTCAAAAAACTTGTATATGGTATTGTCATAGTTAAAAATGGTCTTAAATAGTTCCATATGGTCATATTTTTCCTTGTCTATCATTGTCCAAAGTTTGGTCTCATGTTTACTTCTCTAGTCCTATAGGTAAATTATAAGGCATTGATGTTTTAAAACATGGTAAAAGGTTTGGTATGGTTTAAATTAATTATAAAAAGTTATTTAGATGTCATTAAATCCATATTTTCATGCACTAACCTTTTACTATGTTTTATTGTGCTAAAATGACTATTTGGCCACCTTTTGGCCAATTTGGAGGAGTTGCACATATCATATTAAAATAAATACATTTAAAGAAGACTCCTAATATACTTGATGTAATAAATAAGTCAGATAATGTTTAGGGATGGTTATAAAATGATATCATCTATAGTTCAATGCCTAAACTAAGAAAAATGACATTTTATAAGCACTTTTGGGCACTTTTATAGCCTTGCAAGATTGTATGTTAGTTATAAATGGTTTTAGAGTGTCACCTATGATACCTTAGATAATTTTCCATATTTGGACCAAGTTTCAAGTTGAACAAATGCTTCAAGTATTCTCTCTCCTCCATCAATACCTTCACAAGCTTATAAAGGAAAAATTGAAGTGGATGGTAAAACTGGGAGAGAGAGAGAGAGAGTTAGGAGATAAAAATTTGGAAATTTTTATGGGTAATTGTAATATTTAAATTATTGGAATTGGTTTTCATATTCATGTCCCCTCCTTTATGAATAATTTCTAAGAGTAACAACAAGTCATTATGCCTTATCCATCCAAGCAGGATCTAATTTTGCATTTATTTCTCCACTTAAAAATTTGATGGATGATAATGGTTATGAGGGTTGTTTTCAGAGGTAAAATAGACCCTTTTCATGGTGTTTTAGTCATCTAAATCATCTCTATGAAGTGTCTTCAATAGTAGGAAAAATGTCTTAATATATAGAGTGTTTAGTCAATCATGCTGTAAGTTTTGGTTTGTATAAGATATTTGTCATCTTAAAATTTTATAAATGATTAATAACTCATGGAATATCCTTAAAATACATATATTTCATGTTTTATTTGTATGAGATGTGATTCTTTTCCATAGTTTTCCAATATCCTAGTTTTTTGAAACATTGTCAATGTTTAAACAATCCTTTACATGTTTGATTGCCAAATTTGTCTCAAATAACAATGATATATCATAGTATAAGGTTATAATACAATTGTTCCATAAAAAGAGCATTAAAATTGTGATATACCCTATTTCTCAACTCACAAACATTACACATAAACTGATTGCATGTATAGGTCTGTACGGACCAGAGAGACATCTTGACATGATATAATGTTTGTAAAAAGGTCCACATGACTATTGATAAGTGTTATAAAATTGGGAAATAGTGGATACAACAAAAAATGTTTATAAAATCCAAAGAAGTTCCCTTTGTATCATGTGTAAACAAATAGATACCTATATGCCCAAGACTTGTGGGTCCTTATTTTAGATTCAAATCAATTAACAAAAGTAGGGTTAAAGCAAGTTGGAAACAAGACCTTATCATGGGAGAGCATACAAATCAAATGAATATATCAAACCTTTTATAGGTCAAGATATGGTTAGTATGACTGAACCCACAACTCTAAACACTCAGGTACAGGTCTGAAGGGGGAGGTAAGAAAAAAAAAGTGTGCTTTGAAAAGATTCAAAGTTTAAATAAATTTAAAGAGTTTTAAATAATCATTAGGGTGGTAGTCATATTAAATTCCTTGAAACCAAGTTCTAATCTTAAAAATAGTTAACACTCTAATAAACATCAACACCTATAGTTTTCTAAAAGGAGAAGGTTGTTTGCCTAACCAAATGGAGATTTTTCACTTGGTCTAAAGTCAAGGGTAAGAAAGAGACTTGATAAAGGTAATATGGTATAGTGAATAATTAAATTAACTTATTTGAAGGGTTAAATAGCTTCACACGATGCCAGTTCATAAGGAAAGCCTCTAAAGCTTACGTAAGATATGAGTCTTGTTTCACATACCTCATGTCTAAGGTCAATTACTCAAGAACAATTGAGGAATGAAACCCATTGAAACATGTGTAAATGTTTGAATGAATTTTGATGTGACATGAAAGTTGTTGAATTGGTCAAAAACTCCAATGCATAGAATAAATGACCATAGAGTATGGGAAACACAAAATATTATCATCCATGATCTAAGAAAAGTGAGTGCAAACATGTAGGTGAACCCTTTTGACCAATATAGTGAAAATATTATATGAATTAAAATATAAAAATGGTCCCAAGATTTCAAAAATGAGACTAACTCACTGATATTCCAAAGAATGGAATGGGGTTCTAAAGCCTTGAACATACTCAGACTTCTCCTAATAAAGACCTACATGTCTGCTAGGTCATATGGGATAATTTCAATCCTAAAGAGAGGGAAATAAGTATCAATAACTAAAGGATTTAATGTGAGATATATGGTGAAATATATGAATATATTTGAAGCAAAGTCATGGGAAGATGAGGAAATAATCAAAAGACAAGTTAATCAAACCTTGCATACACAATCATGGGCCAACATGGTTATTTGTCTCATAATAGACTTTGCTTGAATCAATAAAGGAGTTGAAAACTTGTGAAAGGTTTAGGAAAGGAAAAAACTTGAGTATAGTTTCATGAAGACAATAGGATCTCATTTAGATCTTAGACCTAATAAGAGAACAATGGAAACCTTTGCCTACTCATGCCAAGACAACACATGCCTACCTACTCATGAAAAGTATTTATTGTTTGAGAGGTTTAAGAATATGTAAGAGGAATAAGGGAGAGAGAGATTTTTGAATATTAATAAATGATGATGACATAGTTCCATCATAGAATTCATATTCAAGTAATAATTGAAACAAATGTTAACAAACCCTATTCAGGCCTAATAGACCTAATTATATACACATGCCTATATGGGAATATAGATGAAAAATAGTCAATTAGAGTTGGGTTGAGGATATTTAAAACCTTTAGGATAAGGTTAAAATTATGGAAAGGCATATTATGAAGTCTTAAATCCCTAATAGTGGGAGAAAAGAGAGAAAATAGTCAACTAGGCTCATTTATACTAGTTAGCCTACAAACCCTAAACACATATCAATGAGGATGTAGCAGGGTTGGAAAATAAGTGTAACAAGAGAATAATTTGAGATATTAAAGGTTCATATCATTTAACTTTTTAAGTAATTGAAAAAACAATACTAATCTTAAATAGCCACACATAGACCTCATTTCTATCTCAACCCTCACAAATATATCCTGTCAGCCTAAGAGGTCACCTTTCCTTACATGGTATATTATGAAGATGTTTCATGGGACCTTGGGATCATATGGAGAGTTATACACCATATTTTAATTGAAATTTTTGGAATTTTTTGGTGGATTAATGCCCTGAACTATATGAACCATTGTTAAGACCTTAAGGCACTTTCAAGCTGTCAAAATAGACAAGTTTCAACTTGATGAGAGAGAAAAGGATTTTTATGACTCTAAATGAATTGTATAAAATAAAAAATGACTTTAATAATGTTAAAAACTCTCATAATAAACACCTCATGCTTTTGGTTTATACTTATAGGCATAGAATTATATGAAATAGGCTAAAAAGAGATGTTTTATGCTATTTAGGAGGTCTTTACAAGGTGTTAGAGGATCAAATTTAACATGGATGATATTTAGGAAGTAATATAATTGAATTAAATTTTTATTTGAGTTTTTTCATCTATGGGTAGCTTATAGAATCAAATTTTAGTCTGTAGGTAGGGAGGCCTAATCGAGATGTAGTTAAGAGAGAGAAGCAACAAAAAAGTACAATTCCACTCATTTTCAAGACTTAAAATTTGACATGAAGATATAAGGCCATACTGGGTCCTAAAATATTACTTCATTTTCTCATTACCATCCATAAAAATATCCACACAAGGAGGTTTTCATGATTTTAGGGCTATAAGGAATGAAGCCAATTAAGAGCTTTTGGTATAGAACAAGTTTTTGGGGATGGTTTTAGACTTCCAAATGAATTATTTAACATATAATATGAGTTGAGTATGACATAAAAAAATATAGGATGATATGAATAATATGAATTCAATTTGTGACACTTGTATGCAAGATTGACCTAAAGAGATGAAGAGTCTTCTAAACACCTAGCAAGAGAATGAAGTGATGTGTCAAAGATAAATTTAAGAGATAAGTTGAGAGGTATCAATAAAATAGAAAATTTGTAACCCAACATGATATTATGATCAAAAATTCAACTTATCATTTAATAATCCAAAGCATAGGGAAATTTTGGAGAGTTAGTCAAGGTGTCAAGAAAACATTCTAACTCCTATGCCACTTGGAGTAAGGGAGCATCTTCAGATGATATACTCATGGATTTTAGGACCTATTGAGGTATTTATATAACTACTCTTTTTTTTAACTCATGAGATACTTATCAACTCTCTCACCTATTCCCTTATCTTCTTCTCTCTCACTTTCTATATATATTGAACATGAGTTGGATAAGTTTGTATCATCCACCTAGGTATGGTGAAGCCCTAACTATTTGTATACCTTTAATTAATGAAATAAAACTAGTTTTACCTCCTCCTATGATTGTAATTAGTGTGTGTTGATTAATGGTTAATCTTGTCAAGTGAATTGACTTGTCTTCCTTGGCATGTTGTCCTTTCTAACACCTAGATGCAACTTGAAAGCCTCTTTTGTATGTCATGTGAAGTGTATAAGTGTTTTTTAAGGGTTGAGTGAGATTCTCTATATTTTATTGTCATTAAATACCTCTTGTTTATCCTTCCTAGCCTAATAAACTACCACAACCTTTACATTGAAACACTTTTGTGAGAGATTTAGATTAAGGATAATGCATGTAAGGTTAGTTTTCTTGATCTATAAGTGCACATACAGTTGGTTAGTAGAGATAAAATATTTGGTGTATCACCCACTTTGTTTTCATGTCATCCTTATCCCTTTTATTTTCAAACTAATAATGTAGTAGAGCCTAATTGACACATAAAGGGGATATAGCCCTATAACCTAGAGGTTTGGCCCATCTGAAGATTACCCAAAAACTAGGGTCAATCCTATTACATAAATATAGTTGAGAGAGATTTAATCACCCTATCATAGGGTTTAATTTGATCTATAATAGTTTTGGCACAACTAATGGGACTAGGGTCCAAATTTATGAAAGAATTCTTGGCGTTATTATTCTACCTATTAGCCTTTGGAAGTAATAAACAAACATCAATGGTGTCTCCATGTATGATCAGATGGTTATATAAGCCTAAGTACTTATTTTGAAAAGTAGTTGATAATATCTTGTGTTTTCTTTTGACTCATGAAGTTGGGAAAACTAGTATGAATATAAATTTTATTTTATACCTTCCTATCAGCTTGAACATAAATCATACCATCCATATGATCTATATCAACCTCACTTTAATTCCTATCATTATTATTGTTGTCCTACATTCTCCTCATATGATTCCAAATACATAAATTAGTATCCTTACCATGAGTTTTAGTAGTCAAAATCTTCCTTTCCTACTTAAATTCCATCTAAAAATTATGTTTCCCCTACCATATTATTATTGTCACTTAATCTAAATCTACTAAACAGAAGAGGTGATGAGAAAATGGGATAGATAACTTGATGTGATATCTTTCCACATCAAATATAAGATGAGGAAGTCAGTTCAAATTTTGATGGATAAGTGGATTTTAGTTGAAGAGGAAACCTGATATGCTATCAATGATGAGTTGTATGAAATGAGAACTTTTATCCAATGGTGGATATATAGATTATAGAGGTGGGAGAATCAAGAGATCCAATCCAAGAAATCTCAACCATCATCTCTTATACCTAGTCCACCTCCTTTGATTTCAAGTCTTTCTCAAGATATACCTATTGTTACTTAAGAAAACAAGATCTCTTCATCTTAGAGGCCTTTTTGGACTATGATTCTTGATTATACTATGACAAATCTTGTGGAAGAATACAAACCTATGAAAGTTTCCCCTCCCCTCCTCAAGAGTCCTCTTGTATTCCATATCATTTTTTTATGCTCCTTATCCTCGTGAAACCATTCACTATCCTCAAGAAGAGACTCCAAGAGAGATAACCCAGTCCTCAAAATAACCTTCTAGCTTCAAAATTATAACTTCGAACCAAGTAGTGAAGTCTTGGGGAAAGTGAGAGGAGAGACAATACCAATAAGTTAATGTCAAGGAGGAAAACATTTTTATTACTCCATCTCCATTCCCCCTTCCTCAATAACCTCTATCTTCACATCTTAGAGATCTATCCAAGAAGATTTTTAATGTAAAAAAGAGGCCTTAGTTGAGAAATTTGAAGATAAGGTTATAGTTTTTGAAGAGCCTCAATAATGCTATGAGAAGGGTGAGGTGATTGTTGAAGAAAATGAAATGTATTTATCCCATTACAACATGCTTTCCCTTCAAAAACTCCTTTAATAATTTCCCATTTCCAAGCCCTTAAACTACAATAGTACTCCCTCCATCCCCAAACCCATTCATGAGCCATCCACCATACCTTATAGTCCTTATCCAACCCATGAACCTATTCATCACCCTCCCACCATCTCCTTTATTATAGAGAAACATATATTATGAAAATAAATTGAGGAGGAAGTTGTAGATGCAATTGAAAATGAAAGGAAGTGTAATGAAGATGCAAGTGAGTTTGATAAGGAGATTTACATTGGTACTCCTTTTGGGAGATATAAAAGTTAATACATTTTCAAAGAAGAGGCTATTGGAGATGGTGTTGATGGTGTGATTCAAGAACAATATGACCTAATATTGATGAGGATGCAACTAGCCTTAAAGTTTAAGACTCTCTGAGTAAGCAAGTTAAGGTTGACATAGTGCACAATAAAAAAGAAAATTAACCTAAATAAGATGCCTTGAAACCTCATGAATACATATAAGGATTTAAAATTCTTGATGGCCCTATGGTTCTTGAGGAGAAAGAGAAAGGTACTATTTTAGTTGATTTTATTCATAATGATCAAAGATAAGGACAAAGATGATTGTAAGTAGTATATTAAACTCTTTCAAGAGATTGAAGGCCTTTGTAAGGGTATCTTTCATATTGAAGATCATGCACATAAGGAGATTGAACAAGATATGTTCATTAAGGATAATGATGAAGCTTGGATTGAGTATGCAAAGCTCCTTAAAAAGATTGATGTGCTTGCAGTAGTTGGTAAGAAGTATGATATCATTCAATATTTTATGAAGGTTAAAGAAGAATGCTTAGATGAGGCATCATTGGATGAAGTTGAAGCTAAGTAACATCATGATAAATATTTTTAAGTACAAGAGGATTTCACCTTTATAGGTGACTTGTTTATAGCTATTATTTCACTTGAGAATATGCCAAGAGGAGTGGCATTTAAGAAGATGGAAATAACAAGACTAAGGGTCAAAAGGTAGCTTGCTTCATGCCATTCATCATCTCATAGTGGAATAGATCATACAAAATTTCCCTTTGACCTAGGAGGAAGAATAAAGGTATAGGTTAGTTGTATATATTAGTTTGTTTCCTTTTTTTGTTGTATTCCCTAAATGATTAACTAACACATGTGTGGTTTGTTCATCTTGATTTATGTGTGTTGTCTTTGTTTTGTGTGGTTTAGAAGTCAAATCAGTTTGTCTTGTCATGGTCAAGGTCTAGTAATATCTTAAACTAAATACAAATGACTCCATTACCCAGTGGAAGGATAAGTCTACTGGTCCAATTAGCATTGCAAACATGCTACCCTTATGAATCACTAAATTATTGACCAAATTTTGACCTCAAGTAAAAATGGGTCACCCCTTCTAGGTTAACAATTCATAGAGTTGTCAATTTTTTTTATATATTCTTGTAATAGTCTAAATAGTCTTAAATAGTTCCATATGGCCATTTTTTTCCTTGTTTAGCATTGTCCAAAGTTTGGTCTCATGTGTACTTATCTAGTCTTAGGGGTCAATTAAAAGGTCTTGATGTTGCCAAACATGGTAAAAAGTTTGGTATGGTTTAAATTCATTATAAAATTATATTTGGATGTCATTAAATCCATATTATCATGCATTAATTGTTTACTATGCTATATTGTGTTAAAAATATAATTTGGCCACCTTTTAGCCTATTTCGAGGAGTTTCACATACCATATTTAAATACATACATTTAAATAATACTCATAATTTACTTGATGTAAGGAATAGGTCATAGAATGTTCAATGATTGTCAAATACTGATAGCATTTATAGTTCAATGACTAAACTAAGCAAAATGACATTTTACAAACACTTTTTGGCCCTTGTATGGCCTTGCAAGATCATATATTAGTTGAAAAAATAATGATAGTGTGATTTTGGCTCCATAAGATAATTTTACATATTTGGACCAAGTTCCAAGTTGAATATATGCTTAAGGCATCCTTTCTCGTCCATCACTATCTTCATAAGCTCAGAAAATAAAAATGAAGTGGATGGTATGACAAGGGGAGAGAGAGAGAGAGAGAGTTAAGAGATGAAATTTTTTACATTATTAGGGGTCTTATTAATATTGAAATTAGTGGAATTATTTTTTATATTTATTTCCCTTCCTTTATGAACAATTGATACGAGTGATAGCATGTCACTATGCCTTATCCATCCAAATAGGTTCTAATTTTGCATATGTTTCTCCACTTCAAAATTAGATTGAGAATAATGATTTTGAGAGTTGTTTTCAAAGGTCAAAAAATAATTTTTATGGTGGTTTAAATATCTAAATCATTTCCATGAAGTGTCTTCATTAGGAGGAAAAGTGTCTTGATGAATAAAGTGTTTCAGTCAATCTTGTTACAAGTTTTGGTTGTCTAGGATATTTTTCATCTTCAGAGGTTAAAAATGCTTCATCATTCATGAAATATACCTAAAATCCATATATTTCATGTGATATTTATCTAAGATGTGATTATTATCCATAATCTTCTAATATCCTAGTCTTTAGAAACATTGTCAATGTTTAAATAGTCCTCTGTATGTTTGATTGCTAAATTTGGCTCAAATACCAATGCTATATCATAGTATAAGGTTTCAAGACACAATTTTGACATCAAAAGAGCATGAAACTTGTGGGAGACCCTATTTATCAACTCATAAACATTACACATAAGCTGACTACATGTACAGGTCTATACGGACCATAGAGACATCTTGACCTGATCTAATGTTTGGAAAAAGGTCCACATGACTGTTGATAAGTGTTAGATAATGGGGAAAACATGGATATAATAAAAAATGTTTATATAAGCCCAAGAATTTCCCTTTGAAGCCTATGTAAACAAATAGAGACATACATGCCCTAGACCTATATGTCCTTATTTTAGATTCAAATCAATTAACAAAAGTAGGGTCAAAGTAAGTTGGAAACAAGACCTTGTCATGGGAAAGCATACAAATCCAATGAATATATTAAAACTTTTTCAAGTCAAGAGATGGTTAGTGTGAATAACCCACATCCCTAAACATGCAGGTACATGTTTGAAGGTGGAGGTAAGAAAGCAAAAGTGTGTTTGGAAAATATTCAAATTTTAGATAACTTTAAGGAATTTTAAACCCTCATTAGGGTGGTAGTCATAATTAATTCCTTGAAACCAATTTATAATCCTAAAATTATTCAAAACTCTAAAAAAAATAAACACCTATAGTTTGATAGAAGGAGAAGGCTTCTTGCCTAACCAAATGGAGATTGTTTGCTTAGTCTGAAGTCAAGGGTAAGAAAGAGATTTGATAAAGATAATATGGTATAGTGAAAAATTGCCTTAACTTATTTGAAGGGTGAAATGGATTAAAATGGTGACATTTCATAAGGAAAGCCTATAAAGCTTAGGTAAGTTATAATTCTTGTTTCACATACCTCATATTTGAGGACAATTGCTCAAGCATATTGAAGGAATCAAAACCATTAAAACATGTGTAAATGTTTGAAAGCATTTTTATATGACATGAAATTTATTTAATTGGTTAAAAAATCCAATAGGTAGAATAAATGACCATAGATTATGGGAAACTTAGAATAATATCATCCATGATATAAGCCAAAAGTAAGAGCAAACTTGTAGGTGCACCTTTTGACCAATATGGTGAAAATATTGTACGAAGGAAAATATTCAAAGGGTCTCAAGATTTCAATAACGATACTATCTCATTGAGATATCAAAGAATGGAATGGGTTCTTAAAGCCTTAAACATACTCAGACTTCTCTTAATAGAGACCCATAGGTTTGATAGGTGATATGGGTTAATTTCAAGACTAAAGAGAGGGCAAAAAGTATCAATAAGTAAAGGAGTTTATGTGATGTATATGGTGAAATCTATTAATATATTTGAAGTCAATATAGATAAAGGGAACATGAAGAAATAATAAAAATACAAGCCAATCAAACCTTGCATACACAAATATGGGCCAATAGGGTTATTTGGCTCATAATAGACTTTACTTGAAGCAAAAGAGGAGTTGAAGACTGTGAGAGGTTGAGTAAATAAAAACACTTTATTATAGTTTCATGAATATAATAGGATCTCATTTGGATCTTAGACCTAATAGGAGATCAATTGAAACTTTTTCTTGCTCATGCCAAGACAATACAAGCCTACCTACTCATGAAAAGTATTTATTGTTTAAGAAATTTAAGTATGTAAGAGGATAGAGGGAAAGAGAGATATAGTTTAATATGATTAAATGGTGATAACATAGTTCCATCAGAGCCTTCATACTCAAGAAACAAATGTTAATAGACCCTATTCAAGCTTAACAAGCCTAATTGAATACACAGTCTTATATGGGTAGCCAGATGAAAAGTAGTTAGTTGGAGTTGGGTTGAGGACCTTTAGGACCCTAAGGATATGGTGATAACTATAGAAAAGCATCTTATGAAGTCTTATATCCTTGAAAATGGGAAAAAGAGAGAAAATAGTCAACTAGTGTCATTTATTCTAGTTGGCCCACAAACCCTAAGCACAAATCAATGAGGATGTATTAGGTTTGGAGAAGAATTGTAACAATATAATCATGGGAGAGAGAAAATGTGGATGTCATTCAACTTTTTAAGTCATTTTAAACTCAAAAATAATCTAAAATAGCCACATATAGACCTAATTTCTATCTCAACCCTCATAAATGCAGACTGCTAGCCTGAGAGGTCACTATTCCTTGCTTGGTATAGCATGAATATGTTTCATGGGACCTTGGTATACTAGGTAAAGTTATCCACACTATTTTAATTTAATTTTTTTGAGTTTTTTGGTGTATTAATGCCTTAAGCTATATGAACTATTGTTAATACCTTGATGTACTTTTAGGCTATCCAAATAGGCCAATTTAAACCTAATGAGAGAGAAAAGGATTGTAATGCCTCTTGGATAAAATTAAAAATTACCTAAATAATGTTGAAAAATCTCCTAAGTAACACCTCATGCTTTTAATTTGTACTTGCATTTATAGAATAGGCCAAAAATTATTGTTTTATGTTATTTGGGAGGTCCATACAAGGTGTCATAGGCTCATATTTGACATAGATGATATTGAGGAGGTCATATAGTTAAATAAGATGTTTATTTGAGGTTTGAAATGTTTGGGTAGCCTATATAATCAAATTTTAGTCTTTAGGTAGGGAGGCCTAATCGAGACCTAGTTAGGAGAGAGAAGTAATAGAAAAGTACACTTCCACTCACTCTCAGGACTTGAAATTTGACATGAAGATGTAAGGCATACTGGGTCTTATAATATGTATTAAATTTATTAGTACCCTATATAAAAATATATATGTATTTAGTTTATTATTACCATCCATACAACTCTCCACACAAAGAGGTTTGCATGATTTTAGGGCTACAAAGAATGAAGACAAGTTGGAGATTTTAATGTAGAAAAGTTATTGGGAATGTTTTTAGAATTAAAAATGAAAATTTTAAGATATAATATAAGTTTAATAGTACATTAATGAATATAGGATGAGCTAAATATTAAAAATTTGAGTTTTGACGCTTGTATGCAAGATTGGCCTAAAGAGATGAAGTCTTCTAGATACCTAGCAAGAAAATGAAGTGATGTGTCAAAGAGAACCTAAAGAGATAAATTTATAGGTGTAAATAATAGATAAAATGTGTAACTAAACATGATATTACAATCATTAATTCCACTTTTCATTCAATAATCTAAAGCAAAGGGCAGTTTTTGAGAGCTAGTCAAGGTGTCAAGCAAACATTCTAACTCCACTGCTTGGTGTAAATGATCATCTTAAGAGGATATAAAAATGGTGTTTAGGACCTATTGAGGTATTTGAATATCTCCACTCTTATTTTTAACTCATGATACAATTGTAAATTCTCTCTCTCCTACACCCTTCTTCTCTCTCACTTTCTCTATATATTGAGCTTGAATTAGCTAAGTTTATATCCTCTACCTGGGTATGGGAAGGCCCTAATGTATGCATTTGATTAATTAAATGTAACTAGTTTTAACTCATCCTAAGACTTTACTTAGTGTGTGTTTATGAATATTTGATATTATCAAGTGAATTAACTTGTCTTCCTTGGCATGTTGTCCTTTTTAACACCTAAATGTAGCTTGAAAGCCTCTTTTTCAACTCATGTGAAGTATATAACTGTGGTTCAAGGGTTTAATAATATTTTATATCTTCTAGTGTCATTAAATACCTCTTAGTTAGTCCTCCTAACCTAAACAACCATCACAACCTTCACATTAAAACATTTATGTGAGAGATTCAGATTAGGGGCTGTGTATATAAGGCTAGTTTTCTTGATCTATAAGTACACATGCAATTGGTATGAAAAGATCAACTATTTGGTTTATCACCTCCTTTTTTTCATGTCATCCTTCTCCCTTTTCTTTGTAAACTAATAGTGTAGTAGAGCCTAATTGATACATCAAAGGGAGTTGGCCCTACAACCTAGAGGTTTGACCCATCTAAAGGTCACCCACAACCTAGGGTCAATCCAATTAAATAGCTCAAATTGAGAGGTATTGAATCACCCTATCATAGAGTGAAATTTTATCTATAACAAGTCTTGCATTCTATGGATATAGGAATATTATTTTTAGAATATTTCCAAAATATGTCATGATCATCACTTTTTAAATCTAAAGTAATAACATCACTTTTTACTTATAATTCAAATTTAATTACATCTTATATTATTTGAAGATAGGGAGATACATTTATGTCATTATTAATTTATTCCAAGGAAGGAGAGAAATTATCATATTCTAGCATATCACTAACTATGTCTAGAGGAGACATTATAGCCATTTACGTAATCTACATGTTCTAGAGAGATAGATGGACTAGTACATTCATTTTTATTATTTTATATGTTTATATAGGGGAATTTTTTTAAATTTATATTGATTAATTTAATTTAGTGAAAGAGCAAAGTCAAAATGTAAACAAAGTATCCTAGATATTGATTTTTCACATTTTTATCCTTGTGAGAAATTAAGAGAGATGAAATATTCATTTAAAGTGTGTTATTTTTGTTTTAGTTTATGAAAATAGGAATGAAAGGGAGGAATAGACAAAATTGATTGCTTAGATTTTGAATTAATATGCTCATTTTGCTTTTCACTATATTATTCACTATTGTACCAATCATCTAGATTTTCATAAGCATAGTCATATCGATCATAATAATTATCTTCATTAATGTAAGAATCATTATAAAGTGGTACAATTATGATAATTAGTCCATTCATTATCATAAAGGTAAGGTGTAACATTGCTAAAGACTATTAAATATAAAATATGAATACCATTGGGCATTGCATATTTAGAATTTATTTTAATTTTTTTCACCTAAACTATATTACATATGATGAATATCAAGCTAAATGCCAATAAAAAATCTATTATACCAAAAAATAAAGGATGGAAAATGTGGAACTAGGTAAGGTGTGTTTTTTTAGACTCTCAGATATATTGATCCTAGTTGTAAATAGTGAAAAAAATCACAAATACATTAAATATTGATAATTACAATATTATCATAACCACACTATCCCATATCTATTATACATTAAGCTTAACTTCATAGGTCTAACCGATTACCAATGCACTAAATAACAAATGATCAAAGGATTATTATGGCTGATAAACAAAACCCTAGGTGTTTCCAATATACCATAGGTACATGGAAAATAGAATCCATATATATTATTGTCTAATGGATTTAATATTATGTTAGACCCCTCACACCATGGCTCAAGTAAAACTAAAGACTACTTTTCTCAAAATAAGATCTCCTATGAGTTTTTAAACTATCAAAACATAATTTATATAAAAGAAAAGAAAACATACATTTAAAACCAATGAAAATAAAATATTATTTGTGTAAGGAAATAATAATTTTGAATCCATAAGGTCAAATATAAAGCCTATTTAGTGTCTAGAAATCAAAAGTTTAACTAAAATCTTATAGCAAAAATCATGAAAACTACAAGCAATGCTCAAAACAAAAGATCAAGTTCCCCAATATGTTTTATAATATTTTTTTTATTTAAGAAAAAATATTTATGTGATTATATATGTGTGAAACTAGAGAATACCATAATTTTAAATATGGAAAATAATAAATAATTTTGATTTTGACAATTTGCTAAATATATAAGATTTGTTTTTTGAAAAACACTAACAAGAGATATATTTAGCTTGCACATTTTTATTATTATTATTATTATTATTATTATTATTATTATTATTATTATTATTATTATTATTATTATTATTATTATTATTATTATTATTATTATTATTATTATTATTATTATTATTATTATGATTTTATGAAAGTGTAAATTAGTAAGAGAAATGGATTTGCATGTTTAGGATCAGGGGTAAAATCATAAATAAAATCTGGATAGGTCCATTAAAAGTAGATAATAGTGGAGTGCATTCAAGTCTGTGGACTTTGGAATTCTCCTAGTTTACTATAATTAATGACTTATAATAGAAAATAGAAAAAATAAAATTTTGACTATGACAGATCAGAGGTAGAAGTAGATAATATGTGGATGCAACCATTATAAGTGGATGATGACATAATGTGTTCAATTCTGTTGACTATGGATTTGTCCTAGTTGACTGTGACAAATTATTAATCATTTCCCTACTTTTTTTATTTGATTAGTTAAGCTCAAGTTTTACAAGGACCTAAAAACCATAGTTTAGTATAGGAAAACACATAATACAAGAAGAAACAAATCCAACATAACTTGATGTACATAGAATTTATAAAAAACTCAATAAAAAGAGACCAAAACCGAACTAACCAGACACAACACCCTACTAAATTTCCTCAAACTAATTTTCTTTCCTAATAAATCCCACCAGTTTCTTTGTGTTGATACTTGACATTCCTTCCATTTTATCACTCTAGCCTTATATTGTGTTTTTATGTTATCCCACCATGCCTCTAATAGTTTCCACTGAAGCTTTATCTTTTTTAATGTTGTGATCCCCCAGGGTGTTGGTGCTAACCTCATTAATTTTGGGGATAACCTAATTATTACCCCCACCTTTCATCTATTGTTCCTAAGTCCCCTCCCTCAAATAATCAATTTCTTGTTTTATTTTATTCCATTGATCCATTTAATAAACCATCTATCTACCCAATATCTTCAAATTTTCATGGAACTCTGTCAACTTTTACCCAATGCCTTCTAGAAGTTTGGCAGGGTCCTCTTCCCTCCTCAAATCTTTGACTACCTTAAGTTTATGGAGTTTGAAATTGGGTTTCTCCATATCCTATTGAAACTTAAGACTGTTTCTAACTTTCTTACTAGAACTCTTCTATGGGGGAGAATGCTCACGAGCCTTTCTATTTTCCTTCATCCCACCCTCCTTTAGATTTAGGAGGGTGGAAGGGGAGGTGTCACTTATTCTACCTTTCAGAGTGAATCCTTTTTTAGATATTTTATATCTACTATTTTCCACCAAGTGGATTTTTTGACTTATCATGGGTGTTGCCCATTTAGTGAGAAGAAGGATTAATCCTTGATGGATTATATCAACTAAGGGTTTTTCCTAAAATTTTATAATTTCATCTTTAAGAGACATGAATAAATAGTATGGTAGGATAATATTACAGCCTTTAAAGTGATTTAGTAGTAAAAAGTGATGTGAGAATATATGGGTGAATTTCCCTTCAAGAATAAGGTACTGCATTACCTACAAATATATTTTATGTCATATTCATAGAAGGTTAGCCCAAGGGAATCCCTTCTTGTCTATATGGTAAAATATATCAATCTGGAAGAACACTTGCATCAAATCCTAATTTCACCTTTTATCTTTAAAGGCCTTCATACCCTCACATGACATGCCAGTAAATTCCCCTATGAGTTCCTTACAAACATCCACCTAGCCCCCTTGAAGGTCACCTACCTCCAATTCCATCTTGCCATGAGATCTTTGGAAAGAATCTCTTCATGACCTTAGATCCTTCAAATGAACTTTGTTAAGCCACCCTTTCATAGATTCCTCTAAACTTTGTGTTTGGCTTGGACTTATGCACATGATATTGGTTCATAGTGATCCCTACCTCCTCTCATGACGTTGTTTTTGTTTCTACAACTAAGCTTAGGGTTATCATGGGCCAAGTAACATGACAAATTAATATTTTTGTTTTATTCCCCTACCTTGGGATAGGCCTTTTTGAAATGATGTATTATACCTTTGAGTTCAAAATTTGTGTCATTATCATAAAACAAAGTGAAATTAATCCTTTTTATAATCATGATTAAAGTTCTCACACATTTCTCTGCCACCAACTTGTAGCTTTAATGGATTTGTATCATAATCAAGCAAGGGTTGGATATGGGGGGTAAGTTATGAGGTCTTATCCATGTGGCCGAGTCCATGTTATTTACTCCCATGTTTACCAAGGTGTCTACCACATTTTTGCCTTTGTAGAAGATGTGAGAGATATTAAAACCACAAGAGAAAAAGAGACATTTGACATCAACAATAATTTGAATAATGGTGTGAGAGGGTTGAGCTTTCCCTGTGAGATAATTAAGGATGTTGATCAAGTCACATTCAATGGCTAGATTTAAAATATTTATTTAGGCAACAAGTTGAATTCCCTAAAGGGCCACCTTGGATTCCACAACATGATTAGTTTGGATATCCATGGGTCTAACATAGGCAACAATTGCATTTCTTGAATCATCTCTAATGACACCTCCTCCCCCTACCCTATATGCATTTCCTTTTGAAGTTCCATCTAAGTTTAGCTTTGGCTAAACCACTAGGGGGTGGTTTTATTTTGTGTGATTTCTATCTAAAAGAGTTTGGGATGAGGGGTGTGAGGTTTAACTTGTCTATAATTCCTTGTTCCACCTCTGAATCTCTCATTTTGTCATTCATAACCACCATCTACTAGTTCTCCACAATGGCAAAGAGAAGTCATCTGAAAGAACTTATGAGGTTGAAATGTTTATGGCCAAATATGTGGGCATCTCATTTAGTCCAATGTGATAATAGAATTGGGAGAGGGAAAATAACTAAAGGAAGGCCATGAAATAATGCCCCCCTCCAAAAAAAAATGGAATTATATATCAGAGTACATTTTTGGATGCATATTAGACCCAATACCTTATTTGATAATGTAAGAAATAATCATTCAATGCATTCATGTACATGTAAATGAAACCAAAGGAGGTGAACTGAGATAATTATCTAGAGGAAACTATATACAAAGGGTGTTATGGGGAAACAAGTTACCTTTATTGATGTTTATGGGGTTTGGGGAGTATCGATGTGTGCATACATAGATAAGAACTGAGAGCCATATGTGGCACTCATTCTTCCACAGAGGACCATTTATAGGTCCTTAACCCTAGGTAAATACCTCACTCTCATTAGTGGGTTTTAGTTCTACTTGAGGATGGTTAAGATTTTAAGTTTAGTCTAACTAAAGAGGATAACTCTAATAACCTATGTTATCATTTAGATTAAACATGACTTTGTTAAAAGTATAATTTAATTTATTAAACTAACCCCATAATCAAGTATGATAAATCATAAACATAAACCAAAAATCAACTCAACACATGCAAATTTATGTTAAGTATATATCAAAAAATACTATTTCATAAAAGAGAGCACAAATAAGAACTAATTGAAACTCAAGGCTTCATAGGCAATTATTAGGTGCTACTAGTAGAGGTTGTTAATCACTTCATGGCCTAATGGTCACTGCACCATTGCCATATGTTCTTTTTTAATTCACACAAGACTCAATGAATAAGTATGAATGTTGTCATTTGATTAAACAAATAATTATATAATTATGATCAACATCATTATACATCAAATAAATTTCATGGGCAGCCTATAATTGAATTCATGTTACGACACTATATTGGCATAGCTCATGTAATATCATAAAATCAAAGATAATTCAATGAAATCAAAATATATTATAGCCAAGAGTACATAATCAGATAATAATTGATCACACAATTATTTATAAGGTTAAAAAGAAAGAACATATTCAACTTATATCACCTCACTATATTCCAATATTTCCAAACATACTTTATGTCAGAATATATTTAAAATAATGAACAACTATCACTTTAACCATTCATATATGAAGAAATTCATTAAAGGAAACAATCCCATTTATAACACTTTCCAATATGATCAAACATCTAAGGTAATGCATTTGAACGTGAGGAAGTACAATTTAATATCATGTTCTAGATTTGTATAAGTATAATATATGCATGCATTCAATAGGTTTTAAGTGAACCAGATAATTTAGAAATACATTAATAGTAGAATATTTCTACATAATTAAATGCATACAAATCATACAAATAGGAATTCTATCCAAGTTTTGAGTTGAGTGGAACCCAAATAAAATGTTCCACTTAAGGAATTCTTAAAAAATAATGTTGGGCCTACCATGGTGTGGTAATGAAAAATTTTTAGTAATTAGAAGAAGATGAAAGCACATGTAGTCTATAGGGGTAAGTTTAGTAAGTATACATACAACCAATCATGCATTTATACAACATTAAATAAGGATAGTGCAAAATTTAACTATTTGATTTCATACATTAGATTAATATAATATAGTTATTTCATCAACTCTATTTCATTAATTTAGGAATTCCAACTTAATTTTATTCCAAGAAGCCTTTTTAACAAACTAACTCAGAAATTTTATTGATTTTTGCAAAACATCTAATATTAAATGAGAGAATGAAATCAACACTTTCAGATTTAATAATAAAAATATACATACCTTTATACACAACCATGTATGTTTGAATTGTGTATTAGGGGAAGGATTTCATTTATTTTTTTATGTATACACTAGCATCAAGTGTAATTGGACTAATCAAATAATCCATGCATAACTGAAAACATTTAAGACTTCTCCATGTTCTATACAATCTCTAATGGTTTCAAAATCATATATAAACAATAAAAAAGTATCTAATTAAATGAAACAATGATAACCATTATTAAATTGAAATTCTAATTTACTTATCCAATATAATCTGTATGCTTTTACATCAAGTAAACACTACGCATATGCTTGAGTTAACTTTTACTCATAATAACCATCAAGTAATCTTATCTAACTAAACAAGATCATATAGCTAAATTAGAAGATCAATACTACATTATTAATATTAAAATATTAATCTAAGTTAGCAATAGTAATGAGATCTATCTAACATTCCATATATAATAAATTACCTTCAACAATATAAGCAACTTCTGCATCTTACCATAAGTAACACTTAAGCCTTACAATATTTTTTTTGCATTCCATTAATAACACATGTTAGAATATCATACTTCACTAACATAATTAAACCAATGTTAAATTGAGATAAGATATTAACTATGTTCATGAATCAAATAACATTAAACTTTAGAAAATAATGAAAGAATGTATAATTAATATTAAATAATTCATTACCACTTACTTCACATTGTTCATAAGATCATCCATGAATGAAGCAAGAATTAATCAAATCAGAAAAAACCTCATAACTAGGCCTATGAGTCCAACCATTGGTGGCTCTTACCACCCCAATCATCAACTAGATGGTGGTTTCAGTAACTATGGATGAGAAGGGAGTTTTGAGCAAGTCAGATTCTGAACTATCAGACATCTCAACACAACAATGTAATATAAATGAATGACAAATAAAACCATTCCAAGGTGAGATGGAAATAACCAACCCATCATTGATATAAATTAGAAGTGGGGATAACTAATTATAGGCTTCTTGAAGGATATAATAATGTATTAAACAACTAAATCCATTTCTATAGCTTCTAAAAAAACCAACTTGGATCCCCTTCAAGTATGCAGTTAGCCTAAGTTGACCTAGATACAAATTTATAACCTAGGTATATAATCATACCAATTAATGCTTAGTTATTTATGTCTGGTCTGGGAATGGTGACCCAATAAGTATGCATTTCAAGAAATCATATAACAAAATATAAAGCATGACATATAACTCAAAATTTATACACAATTTAACCATAATCTAATAATTAAATCAAATAATCATGATAACTAGTCAACCCATTCATTTGACTCAGCCATACAACATTCCAAACATCATTCAATAATTCCAAAAAACATTTAACAATACTTAATTATTTAAACTAGAATCAATATAAAAACCATTTTGTCATACAATAACCACTTGTAGGTTCAAACCCTTATATTCATCTATATAAATGAAACCTTAATTGAATTCACTCAAATTCCTTAGTTTCCAACATAATATAAAACACAATATTCATGTTAAAACCCAATAGAGGTAGGCCATTAAATAATATGTAGGATAATTTCCAAAATAAAATGCATAGAATTTTCTCACAAAACAACCACCTAAAATGTATCATTCAAATAATACATAGAAGGCCATAAAAAAAACACAAAGATCTAAATATATAAATATACAACATAATCAATACAACAAACAATAGACATGAAACCCCAGATGAAATATTTATTATAAATAAACCAAGATACATATATATGTATATAAAACTTAGTCAATGAATTAATAAAGAAACCCAAATCAAAAATATTATTCTAAAGGACCCACGACTCGCATATATGAAAAGCACAGTCATCTAACCTTAAAGAAAACCCCAAAAGATTTCCTATAACTTTTCTAAATTCATAATACATTAGCATTCAAGCATAATAGAAAGTATCATGACTCATTGAATCGAATGAACCAGATAAGAATACATTCTAGAAGACTGACATCAAACTATAAACTTAGCCTTTTTAATATAAAAGATACCAACAACTTTCCACAATAGAAATGAATAAAAATGAAACATACAATCGATTAAATAGGGTGACGAGACCCAAATAATATACCATTTTGAATAATCCAATATAACATAGCAACACATATATATATTTAATTCAAGTGTAGGGTTAGTCTAAAATGACCCATTGTTAAATTTTTAAAATGCATACAATAAATCCATGAAACCTTTAAAAGATAGGATGATGAAATAAAATGTAGGCTATTCACCCAAAATGAAATACATCATGGATGTAGGTAAAAAAATAAATCCATAAACCCATTATTTTATATAATAAAATAGATAACCCAACTGGGTCAATCATATTTGAAACCCAAAAGGCTTTAAATTGCACATAGTCAACCATTTAATACAAAGAATGAAAGCATGCATATACAAATAATAAAATTCTTACAAGTCAAGATTCAAATGAGCATGCAACTACATATAACCAAATAATATTTATATAGAATCCATTTTGAAAATTTACATGAAAAATGTGAATATCAACCATATCAAGCATTGGATATGCATTTGGAAGTCCTAAGACTTCCATCAGTGTGTGTAGCCTCCATTATTTTCCAAGATTTTTATTAAAAGAAAATAATAACTAGACACAGTACAAAAATGCTTACCCAAAAATGTAGAAGGAGGAATAACACAAAAAAATTTAGAAGATGAAAACTAGAACAAATAAATCTTATTCTCCACGTTGTGATGCAAAAACACTATACAAGCCTGCATTAAAAACTAGTCAAGTACCTACCACTATTTCTTTCCATTTTTCTCCATCTTCTTACTCCAGTCCAATCTTTCCACCCATTGAATAACTCCCCATTCCTTTTGTCTAACTCCCCATACCTCATTCAATTCCCACATTCAATGTGAGGAGAGAGAAATCCTCCTACATTGTCTTTAAACACTTCCCAAAACAACCCCTAGCAAAAACTCCATTAATACAATGATGATTAAATGACCATCTAGGAAGGTCAAACCAATAAACAATAACCAATAAAAAAATTAACCATAATGAAAACCATCAAAAATTAAAACACCATTTAAATGTTAATTCCATCAAACCAAATAACCATGCCACCACCTTTTACCAAGTAGTCTAGGTAATGTTCCTTAGGAGGGTGTGTCATGGGTAGGTCAAGTCTTAAGGATTCTATGTCCAAGTAAGTAGAGTTATCACGAAAAGAGTGGTGAGTCATTCATGAAGGTGAAAGGAGGGGTTTTTTGAAAACTAATAAAATAATAATAATATAACCCAATTGACTCCATGTCACTCATGTGACAATAAACACATCAGAACAAAATCATATATACAATTAAATACAACAAGGTATAAATGTCAAGACAATGACATAACAAATGAATAATCAAGATGTCCAATGGTGGAGAATATAATAAAAAAACATGAATACCTATCATAACTTGTTTGACTACCCAAACATCACTCTGGTACCCTAATATATCGATGCCATCATCAACTTAGCTTATATGATAGTACCTGTAACCACATAAGCATAACAACAATACCTAATCAAGTAGTCAATATCCAATTATATAACTTTAATAAAATATTAATTGTAGTAGTAATCTATAAAATAATCAAGTATAGAATAAAAACATGCCAAGTCATTAACATGTAGTCCAAATACCACTACATCGAATACAACCACATAATATAACTTAAGTAAAGAAAAATAACAACTAGTTATGTACTAATAATCATAATGTTTTAAATAATATATCTATCATAAAAAGGTAAGGTCATAATATGCAAAGGAAGGGAGATTCAAAGGGGTTTCCATTGGATAATTAGGTCTAAAAAAGAGTTGGGTTTAACCCAAAAGAGGTTGAAATGCTAAATAAGGAGGTTATAGATTTGGGCTTTGAACGAGCACTCGAGGAATATATAATTCACATATTCCAGCATAGAGTTATAAAGGACACACCTATTGGGGATGGTCATTCCTTTTTTTCCATATTATCAATGATGAGGATTTTTTTGTGGGATACTAACCATAAGAATATGTTCATCTTTGGAGTAAGATGTTTAACCTAGATATTTTTCTAAAAGTACTAACCCTCTACTTGAGATAGGTTGGATAGAAAGCCTAATTTGACTGAATAATCTTCGTTGTCTTTTATAAGCTAGATAAGTGAATATTCATTAGGGAACAAAGCTATATGAATATGTTAGATATGGGGATTGATGTCATAAATTTCTAGATTGATTTCCTTACTATCAGATACCTTGGTAAAATTTTCCCACTTAGTTCTACCATCATAAAGCACCTAATAGTTCATCTCCCTACTTATGCATGTCTAAATTAGGGATATTGACACTTTTATAGATCTATAATATCATGTGAAGTACCTATGATGAAAAATATAATTTTATACATAAACAAAATTGATATCAAATTGGGGGGGGGGTGTCAGGTAAAAGGAATCGAGTTGGAGTGACCTTGGTCAATCCCATTGAATGACCAAATGTTGCACTAAATTTCAAATACTTTGAAGGGGGTTAAAATTAAAATGTATTTCTCCCACTTATGTGTATGTGTGAAATTTTAAATGTAATTTTATATGATATTTATCATAATTTACCCTTGGTCTAACCATGAAACTTTAAATTTAACCTTGAATCTAGTTTCAATAAATATAGAGTGAAGATAACTATCCTTAATGCCTTAGAGAAGCCTTGTAATTATATATGTTTCAATGTTAAATATGAGACTTATCAATGCATAAAATTCAACCCATGATAAAACCTAAAAAAATAATAATTAATTCAAACTTGACTTGAATTAAGTTTCAAAAATTATTCTTGGATAAGTCCATGCTTCATGAACATGACTGCAAGATGGTCCTATCCATTTACCACATTTTTGTAAAGAATGATAAAGGAGTAACATTTGGGATCCCCATAAAAAAATGGAAAGATGAACAATCAATAGACAAACTCATAGACTATAATAGAAAAAGACTCAATTAAAATGTTCCAATAGATATTTCATTCACTGTCGATAGTATATGTGTACAAAGTTGTAATAAATGACATAAGATATGGGTTTTAAATAAATTTGGGTGTTTATAGTACCCATCTAGTATTGTTTTTTGCATAATGGGTATAAAAGGGGATGATGATCCCTTAGTTTTATTCACCTAAATGGTATAGATTTATGTTTATGCTCATTATAAACCTCATTCATGTTAAGCCCCACCATGTACTCAATATTAAGTTAGGAAATGATATGAATGTTGTTTGCATAGATCATTTATCTTTGAAGTTTTGGTCACTTTTATGGGAAAATGACAACATTTACCCCCCACAAAACTTAAAATAACATTTAATTTTTTTTAAAATTGTATTTATATGAAATGGATATACATATCTTTTAGTATTAGTTCCGTAGTTAGTCCCCATATTATACTTGGTTATGGTGTTTTGTAGTTGCATATATGTTTTTATATTTTATCCTATTGATGTCATTTTATATCACTCTTTTGTGGGTTTTTTATAAAATGATCACTCCAAATCTTAAAATTATATTTAATTATTTATAACTAGTTTTTCATGGAATTTTTTGGTGGTAATTAGTTCATAATACATTTTTATTCCTTTTAATGGGACATCTATGTTTTTTTACAATTTTTTAAGAATATATTTGCTTATGGAATGAAATATGAGACTTTTAAAATATATGTATATATTTCCATTTTATTTTGTGTTATCTTTTGTCACATTCTGAATTGAAAATGTTTTGAACATTTTCTTTCTATAAACATGATCTTATATGCATTGTTTTCATTTTTTGAGAAATTATGATTTGAATATGTTTTTAATTAAAAACCTACCAATGATTTTATATTTTCTATGATAAACCACTCTTTATAAAGGCATATATGACTCCCTTCCTATATGATTAATTATTTTATTTCCCATTTTCTATTTTAGAGTGTCAAGTCGCTTGTTGTTTACCTTGAGGAATAATTGATTTAAGTTTCTCACAACATTTTGTATGTATCCTCCCTTCTATAAAAAATATTTAATGGAAAAAAAATTCAAAAAATCTTCAAAGTCCTTGTATAGAAGAAATAAGATCCACTTCCAAAATAATTTTTTGATATGTGATTATTCCATTCTTATACTTTTTATTTTATTTTTTAAGTTATTCTATTTGTCTTAATTATTTCTACTTTATAAAAATAGTCTTTTGTAGTCTTAAGAGACAAATAAAAATGGCATAAGATGTGATATTTGAGGTTATTATATCTCCTTCAATATATTTTTCATAACATTTTCATTTGATTAAAAATACATTCAAGGGGTTTTAAAACCTTTTTCATTGAGGTAAGGAATAGTGAAGTGGGAATAAATATCAGTTTCTGTTATAGGAGCTATAATTTATTAACTCTATTTTTTTATTCTCTCTCTATCATCCCTTCATTTTAGGAATACATGTGAGGTAATAAATGTAAATTTTAGTTTATAAAAGAATAATAAAATATCTCCCATGAATCAATAAAAGTGGAATATTTTCACTTAAATGTATATTCATTTCTATTATAAATAATCTTGGGTAATAGTTCATTCATGTATTATTTAGTATAAAACCCACATGAGTAAAAAACCTAAAATATTTTTATTTATTCATTTATAGTGATAATTTACAATTTTTTATGCTTAGATATAAGACTGATTTGGCAAATAATTTTATACAAGATATGTATATCACATTACTATAAAACCTAAAAAATGTCCATGTGATGAAACCCCAAAATATAATATCAAATGTTTTTTTTTAATTTTATTTTCTAGTAATTAATTGTAATTTTTTATTTTTGAATCAAGACTAACTTGGAATAACTCTTGAAATGAGAGTATGAGTTTGATCATTTTAGTAATTGGAGTGTTTGTACTTTGATCATTTTGAGGAACTTGTATGCACTTATTAGATGTGGCATATCTATTTCTATAATAAAAATGTTAGTCAAAGTTTTTTACCCCATTTACTAATGCCTAAAAACTCTTATTACAATATAAACATGTTCATGGCCCAATTTAAAAAATATATAATTTCATTATATACATATTTACATATGCCATAATTCTTTAGTATCATTATATTATTCTTTAAATAATTATATATAGATTAATCCTTCATAATTATTATTGTGATGTAATAATGATTGTAATAGAATAAGAACATTTGAAATATATAGAAAAATGAAAAAAAATATTCATCATCCATTTGAATATATATGTAATTAAGGTACTTAGATAGATCAATCCAATTCACAACAATGGATGTGAAAATAAATATCAAGAGTATATCAATAACAAAAGATTTTAATAAAAAGAGCATAATAGAGTAGATCCATACCAAATGTTAATAACATAGTATAATATTGGAAATATAAAATTAATCCACTTTGAGTAAGAAACCTTAACAATCATGAAATAAAAATAGAATTATTAATATGATCCTCAATTAATAACTAATAACTCTTATGTATAATATACTTAATCTATGGTTATTACACAATATGACCCTATTAATGATATGAAAACATAGAGAATTGTGATATGATAAGGTAAAATGTAATGTTTTCCATAAATCAACCACACATATCCATATACATAGTATAAACTAAATGGCATATCATGCCACTCCCATTAAAAATAGTGTTTTTCTCAACATTAGTTGACTTTAGATGCTTTTATAGGAATGATTCATCCTCCCATGTTACATACTCATTGGTAAAATTATTCCATTTGCTCAAATAATTTGTAATAACCTTTATTTGAATCCTCTTAATACATGTCTATAAGATATCCTTAGGTTCCATAATAACCTTGCACTTATCATATAGTTAGATTAAATTGGTCTAGGTGGATAATATATATCTAGTTACATTCTTCAAGTAGGAGGCATGAAATATCAGATGTATGCATATAAAATTAGGTACCTCTAGTGTGTATGCAATACTTCTAAATTTTCATAGGATATTATAAGGGTCGTATTACTTAAGATCATGCTTGTTTTATTTTGATTTTCACTTCAAGTAAATTTTATTCAATGTTTATAGGTGCATAGAGACCCAATGGCCCACTTTATTTTTTTTATAGTGTTGATCCATTTATTGCTTCATTATTTTTTTTTCCATTTTTCAATTTATATCATATACTATGTAATACCTCTTGTTTATGTTGATTTTTTAATTCAACAATTCAAACCTTTAGTTTTACCCTCAAGGATGAGGTGATTCCCATAAAATATCAAAAATGCATAATTTTTGGATGAAGTATGTAAGGAATTTTTAGACCACCATTCTTCTAGTGGCATCCAATAAACCCATCTCTCCTAATTATCCAATGAAAAAAATATTGAGATAATACTATATGCATTTGTTGACCACCTTTATTTTCTCAGCATATTGAGGATGATATGATTAGCTATGAGAAAACAAAGTACCCAAACATGATATTAAATAAGTCCATAAATTATTGATAAAAATAGTATCATGAACACTTAAAATGATCATGGGGTTACATATAACTTCTAATCTCTATCCAAACAAGTAGATGTATTGTACTTAATATAAATGGATGTGACAAAGCATAAAAATGGGCATATTTTATTATCATGTCCATAATTACCATGGTGACATTTTACCATTCCAACTGGGGAAATCCTATTATGAAATTTATGGAAACCTCCTCCCATATTTATATATGAATAGACAAGGGTTACAAAATACATTAATATGAATTGTCACACCTTGTTTTGCTGACACACGATGTATTTAGCAACATATTTATAGATATCCCCCCTTTATTTCTTCTTAAACTAAATTTTACTTGATTCTGTGATAATTTTTAAAGAGTCCTAAATTTCTCCTACTAGATATGTGTGGATATCTATAAGAACCCTATGCTTAAGGGTATAATTATTGCATGGGTATAACCTATATTTATACCATAGAGAATTCCATTTCTATAAAATTTTTACTAAGATAGTAAAATATTGTTGGAGTTTATGAATTAGAATATATGAATCAATTTCACTCTCACATTTGGATCTTACGTCATCCATCAATTCTTCCTACCATATGTACATGGAACATAACAGCTCCTCAGTGGACTCATCTCTCCTAGATAGTTAATTTACCACTACATTATACTTTCCTTTATTATATATGATTTATAAATCATATCAAAACATTATTATCATCCACTTTTTATTGTTATTTAGATAATTTTTATTCCAAGAATTAATTTATACTACCAGGATCGATCTTCACCTTAAAATGTATACCCATTAGGTATGGTCTCCATTGTTTGAATATATGAATAAAAACCATCATCTCCTTCTAATATATTATCTTTATTAATAATTTCCTTTTATTTTAAAACTCTCAAATGCAATGGATCATCCTTATTACATGAGTATTGACCCTTTTCATACCCTGACATAACTCATTAAATAATTAATCTTTTTAAAAAATATGGGATAACTAAAATATAAGTTGTACACATGGCCTCCTTCATATTATTAAATACATTGGTGGATACTTCATTTAAGTATAAATATCCATTCTTCAACAAATTTGTGAGTGGTGTTTCTATGTTATTCTATTTTTCACAAAATGATGATAGAAGACTATTTGTCTTAAGAAGCCCGTAGGTTCTTAAGGGTTTTAGGAAATTCAATTATATCATGGCATTGATATTTTTAGGGTCCACTTTGAAATATTATATGAAAAATTTTGACCTAATTAATATATAAATTTCACTCAAAAAACACATTTAAAAGGCTTTGTGTAAAGCTAATGTTGATTTAGTGTTATCAGTACCTGATTCACATATAGTAAATGTGATTCCCATGTCTTGTTGTCTATTATACTATCATTAAAAATACCAATATGAATTTATACATATAATTACAAAATACAATGTTAATAAAACTCTAAAATGTAGATGGTTCATTTGTGAGACCAAAAAGCATTAAAAAAAACTCATAGTGGCCCTCATGAGATCTAATCTTGTGTATATGCTCATCTATGAACTGAATTTGATGGTATCTTGAATTAACATCCAATTTAATAAAGAATACAACACTATGTAACTCATCTAAAAAATCATCAATTACCTAAATATGAAAGTTATCTTTGATGGTGTATTTTTTGAGTTATCTATAATTAGGGCACATCCTCCAAGTGTCATTCTTATTATACACTATTATCACTAGAGACAAATATGCACTTTTTTATGTCTTATAATATTATCCTCCAACATCTCTTCTACCATATTTTCAATATAACTCTTTTTGGCATATGGTAATTTGTAAGGTTATATGTTATACATTTGAATTCCTAGTTTTTGTTGAATGCAATGATCATGATCCATTTTTAGTGGTATTACTTTTGGAAATTTTCCCAAAATGATTGAGTAGTTATAAAAAATATCCTATAAATCCAACTATATAGACATATTTTTTTGTTGTACTTATAATGAAAATAGATGTGCTATATAACCTTATATTCCTTTTTTGATAATAATTTGCATTTAATGATAACTTTCTAGATTTAGAGACTTTTCATGTAATCTACTTAGTTTAGATGTCCTAAATTCTAAATTAAAACACATGAAAAAATCTTAGAAATTCATATCTATCATTCTCAAGGTTTTAATCCATTGGGTTCCCAAAATTATGTATGCCCCACTCATGGGAATAGAAAACATAGGAGATTCTAGCCTATAATCTCCCATGGAAATTTTGATCCATGACATTTCCTTAAATAATTGAGTTTTCCACCATCTAAAATAATGACCTAAAATTATAGATATAGATAAAAAAATAGTTCACACCTTACAACAACTTATTGTTGATGAATTTATGTGTACTCGATATGTCAATTATAATTTTTTGCCGTCTACATTTGTAGGAAACCAACTATCTTGAGGGTTTTTAGTGTAGTACATCTCACAATATATTTTGTTAAATATATTCTAATTGCTCCTCCATCTCATCCTCAATTTTGTATTATAATTCTTCATCTTCATCCTATTCATTTTCATTTTTAATATAGAATAATTTATTCTTAGCACATTTATGTCCTCTATTTTATTTGTTGTCATAGTTGAAACATAACCCTTTTACTCATTTCTCTTAAATTTTTCAAGGACCCAATTTGTTAGGTTGATGGAATAATTGTGATAGAGTAATGTGACTCTTATAGTAGTGAATTATTGTCATTTGACCATACATTTTATTCTACCCTACATGAAAATTCCATGTACTCTAATACTGAACTTGGATTAAACAAGTGAACATTGAGTTGCATGTTATTATTTAGCCCACCCAATAATAGGTTATTAAATTTACCCTTTATGATGTTATCCATGTATAAGGATGGGAGCTATATTTTTTTAATATAAGCCTTAACAACCAATATTTGTCACATTTTTATAACTAGCTAAAGTAGTCATATATAAAACTATTGTGGTAGTACATTTTTAAGTTCATTAGTAAACACTTATTAAGTAATAATATGTCCCTTTATTTTCTATACCAAATAACTCAATCTAGTTACAAATAAAAATATTTAAATACCACCTTCTGTGCACATGGGGTTTTATGTAAATCAATTAAATTCTTCATTTTATTGATCTAAGAGATGAAAAACTTACCATCAAACTTTCACATTTCCATTTTTGATAACATGTTCTAAAAATTTATATTTTCACTTGGATTATTCTAGCAAGGAGAACTTGAATGGTGTAGTATACAATTATTTCACAATGGTGATGTTGTCCTATTAGTAAAGGTTTCCATGACAATTTTAAATATTTTATTGATGTTTATTAAATATCCTTTTACTATGTCCAAGTCACCTTTGAAAACATCCAATTCTTGTTTTTTATTCATTATTTAAAATTCTACTTGGATATGGGTAACCAACTAAAAAACCCTTATATCATAAGTTTATAACTACCTTTTATCTTTTCTAGGCATTTTTCTTATGAGTGGTTTGCCCTTTTCCACAACCTTTACTTTGCGGATTGGCCATGCAATAACTCCAGGGTTTTAGGGTTATTAATTTAAGGTTAAGGTTTAGGGGTAAAATTTTTTTTACCAAAGGATTATTGCATTGTTATATTTTGTCTTTGATGAATACAATGGCTTATATTGTTAAAGAGAGAAAAAAAGAAAAAAAGTGTATTGGAGGCTTATACCATTATGATCATCTCACTGAGATGAATCCAATTACTACTATTTTTTCAAAGGGTGTGAAAAAAATTTCAAATTAAAAAAAATAATTCAAGCAATAATACACTAAATAAAAAAACAAATTCCTTCTCCATCATAAGTTATGTTATTTCGATCCTTCTACCCACAGAACAACTATTATACTGGATCTAAAAAAGATATGACACAAATCCTTTACCAAATATAATTTTCAATACCTATTTTAATCAAATTAATTAGATAGATAAATGTAATTCACAACAATGGATGTAAATATAAATATCAATAATATATCAACAACAATAAATATCAATAATTAAAGAAGAATTTAGTAGATCCATGCCAAATGTTTACAGTAGATAGAATAATAGAAATAAAATACTAGGTAAATTTGAGGGTAAAACCTCAAAAAACATGTAATAATAACAAAATTATTAATATAATCCATAATTAATAACCCCCCACACACATATAGGCTATGGTTACTGCATAGGATAAACCTAATAATACTATTAAAACATAGATAAGTATGATATGATAAGGTGAAAGTTTAGGTTATCCATAATTTAATCACAAATATCTAAATAAACACTATAGTTTAATGTCATCACCTTATACATCAACTATCTCCCCTAGTGTACTTAAATTGTTTTTTGAATGGTTATAGTTAGACTTTATTAGAATTAACTTAGTTATATTATATTAGATTGAAATTTTATAATGGATATTGGAACCATAGTGATGATGACATATATATTTATCTCCTCATCCTCATTTTTATCTTTATAATCAAATTAAGCACTCATACTCTTGACTTGAATAATGTGGGTGCCAAAGTAAGTAGTGGAACTATTTATGTCTAGTTTATAAATAATCACCTCTATTCTATTTTTTTGAAATAGATGGTCAAGGAGATATAGAAACATGGAGGAATAGTGTGAGTCATTTACATAAGAATATACATATAAAATAGTGAATAATTTTAAATTATCATTCTTATCTCAACCAAAAATAAGACTAATATGTTTTT
The DNA here is from genome assembly GCA_037957365.1 of Torreya grandis. Taxonomy (NCBI): domain Eukaryota; kingdom Viridiplantae; phylum Streptophyta; class Pinopsida; order Cupressales; family Taxaceae; genus Torreya; species Torreya grandis. Next base: position 956,535 of record JARHVA010005585.1, read on the forward strand.
AAATCTCATTAAATATCATAAGTAACAATGTTTGATAGGGTCAAAGGGAAATGGCAACAAACCGCTGTGGATGAAGGCCTGGATCAAGGGGCTCATCCCTAAAATCAAAATCTTTTTCTAGACCCTCCTCCAAAACAAAATCTTAACTTTGGACAATTTATAGAAAAGAGGAATATATATTGTGAACATGTGTATTCTTTGTAAGAAGGGCCTTGAAGATAGAGATCATTTGTTCGTAAACTGTTCTTTTACACAGCTATTCTGGAAAGAGATCCTCAATCTATGGGGCATCACATGGATCCATCATAAAAACGTGGAATTATCTCTTAAAAGCTGGTACTGCCCCTCCAAGAATTCTAAAGTAATTTTTTTATGGAAACTTACTCTTCCCCATATTTGGTGGGGAATATGGAAGGAAAGAAATAACTGAATTTTTAGAAATAAAGAACTCCCTGGATGGGTGGTAGGACATAACATCATTAGAGCTATTAAGGAGAATTTTTTATCACAAAAGAATCCAAGCTCAACTCTCCAAGTGGATAATCCCTTAAGTATGAAAAATTCTAAAGGTAAACCTGATAATCCCAGATTAGGAGTTACATGGAATGCTCCCCCTTAAGGGTGGATTAAAGGAAACTTTGATGGAGCTGCTAAAGGGAATCCGGGGAAAGCAGGTTGTGGTGGAGTCTTGAGAAAACATATGGGAAAGGTTATTGATGCTATTGCAATCCCCATCGGTAAATCAAATTGTCACATTGCCGAAGCTACTGCTGCCCTTCAGACCATCAAAATAGCTGTGGACTCAGGATATCCCAAATTGTGGCTAGAAGGAGACTCATTGAACATCATAAATATTCTTAACAATAAAAATACTATGTCTTGGACCATAGAGGCTATGGTAATGGAGATGAAAACCTTAATAATTTTTTTTTGATAAAGTGACTATAACCCACACCTATCATGAAGCCAATGGAGTTGCAGATTGGTTAGCAAACTGTGCAGTCCGGATAGGACAAAAAGTGAGGTGGTAGGAAACATTAGAAAGGAATGTGGAACTGAGGGCGCTCATTCTTCATGATGCAACTCATGCAAAGGAGGGAAAGATTAGATTGTAATAGAAATATAATGAGTAGGAGGAGTGGCTTTGCGGGGAAAGGTCTACAATCATTAAAGAGGAAGGCTCTTGAGAGTGAGAAGCAAATCCTGAATGTGCCCAAACAAAGCCGACTTTCAAACCAAATTGGTAGCAGGTGGGATCATTGTAAAGTTCATAGCGACTGGGTTTCAAAGGAGATGAGTATGGCTCGTGAAAGGAAGGGAGAACCAAGGAAGCAGGAACCCAAAAATTGTGATGAATGGAGAGAGAAACAAGATGTCTGGATAATTCTGTAGAAAGGAAAAGTTGTGAACTATATGGAAAGGCTACATGGGTCAAAACCGCATATCACTATGACTTTTTTCAAAAATTGGATTGATGAAAGGGTCACTTTGCATTGTATCACGATGAACCTAACTAAGGATTTTATATCAGAGTTTACAGGGCTGCCTACGGATGGACTTAAATTCTCCAAGCAGACAAGCATTTCGAACGAGGCCTTTTGTAAGTTCCCCAAGATGGATGTGGAAGAGCAGAAGCTGGTCAAGAATGGGGATTTCTATAAATTGGAATAGATTAAGGGGATATGGAGGGATGTCTTATGCTGTATAAGGGAGTATTTCATCCTGGACGGAAGAAGCAAGAGAGTGCATAAATTCCACTTTGTTTTCCTTAATCATTTCAGACACAAGGTAAGATTGTCTTTTCCCTTTTACCTGCACTTCTCTTTGGTCCAAAGTTTATTTACTCATAGGAAGAAGGAAATGCGTCTTATCCTGCATGAAGGCCTAATTCTGTTAATCGAAGGCTACTGTAAGAATAAAGCTATGGTTAAGAACCCTAACCAGGGGAAAAATAAGGAGTCTGGGAGCAAAAAGAGTGAAATTGTAAAAGGGAAAGACAAAATCAAGCTCCCCAGATCCAAAAATCAGAATGTAGAAGAAGATACAGAGCAGGAGAGAATTGATAAACCTAGGGAGGAAAATCTAGAGGAAGAAGAAGGTACTGAAAGCTGGAATACAAATTCAAAAGAGGACAAAGAATGTCAAGAGAAGAATGAGAAAGGAGTCAGCAAAGAGGAGGAAGCTGAAAATAGTAAAGAAGAAACTGAGGAAAATTAGAAAGTGCCAGAGGAAGATATTGTCCAGGATGGCCCTGTTGAGGACCCTATTTCAAGAAACCAAAGGGAAAATATAGTTCAAGATGACAATCAAGAAATGGACATGGAAATTCAAACTGGAACAAAAGAACAGTATCAAAGGGGCCGAGAGGATCACTTTGAAGAAGGCGGGAACAGTCCCAATAAGAATTCTAAGGAATGGAGAGAGAAAAGGCAGAATGATGGAAAGCACACACCTATGAGTTGGGTTAATTGCAAAGTAGAGGCTTCTCTCCAACTTGATTCTTGGATGTGTAAGGAGATTAAGGATCTCAAAAGGAAAGTGGAAATTATGGAAGATAACCAGAAAGCTGCATGGAACAAAATTAACAACATGGAAAAATAGATAAGAGATATCCCAGTCAAGCTCAAATATTATGAGAATAACCTTCGAGAACTCATTAGGGAGAACAAAATGAAAATGGAGGAAGTAACATCCAACATTTGTGTTGTAGCTGCCAATATTGGAAAAAGAGCTAGTGAGGAGACCAAATCTTTGGAGGGGCCTAGCAAAAGGATGAGACAAAGCTCAAGAAAGAAGGCTACACAAGAGGGAGCCAAGTTGGCAGCAACTAACACTCAGGATACTGTTATGAAAGGTACAAAAACTATGAAAATGATTTTGGAACTAGAAGAATAGTCTGGTTCTTCTTGCTGGTTATGTTTTCTGGTCCTGTTCTCTGGTTTCTTTTTGTAATCTTCTATCTATGGTGTAGCTAGATCTATGTTAAATCTAGGTTTTGACCAGTGGTCTCTCTAGTGGTTTTAGGTCCATTTAAAACCTATTTTTTCAACTTCTCTATAGTAGTTTTTAGGTTCTACCTGTGGGAGTTGAATCTTTATCTTTCTTTCCTTGTACTTGGGTTTTGGGATCTCATCAAAACCTGTTTTTACCTTTATCTAAAACAATGTTTGATAGGGTGTTTGACTTTAAGGATAATGTTGATATTTTAAAATAACCTAATCATGATGAATTGAAATCTAATGTGTTCTCCATGTAAGGGGATAATGTTCTTGGCCCTAACAGATATCCTCCCCTCTTCTTTCAACATTTTTGGGATATTATCCAGCATGATGTGGTAGCTACCATGTTAAAATTTTCTAGAACATGTTATATCCTCAAAGAGATTAATAGTACCTTCTTGGTGCCAAAAAATAAATGTTTTATTCATCTAAATTTTTTTTACCAAAACTTATTTATAATACTTTCTACAATATTTATACCAAGATGGTTGTCTTAAGAATTCAACCTCTAATCCCTAAGATCATTTTGAATCAACAAGGTGATTTTGTTGTTGGAAGGAAAATCATTGACAACATAATCATTATTCATGAGGCTATCTATTCTCTAGAATAATATAAAATAATAGGTATGCCTATCAAATTGGATGTCTGGAAGGCTCACGATAGAGTTTCCTAGAAATTCCTCATGCTTATCCTCAAAAAATTAGTCTTTAATAACTTCTTTAGGGAGCTCATTCTTAATTGTATTACTACCCTAAAATTATTGGTTCTTATTAATGGTATCCCTGAAGGATTATTTGATTCAAAAAGGGGAATTTGATAGGGGGATCCTCTTTCCTTATACATTTTTATCATTTTTGTTGAGGCTCTTAGTTGGATGCTTTAGAATTTTAGAGCAGATGGTTTGATTAAGGGATTACAAATTACTCATCATACTAATATTATTAGGCACCAATAGTTTATTGATGACACCTTCATTCTCATAATCTCTTTTATAAAGGAATACAAATCTATCAAATGTATTCCTCTTGTCAAAGATAGGCTGTGTATTGATGATTGGAGCTCACTATTGGAAAAAATACATAAGAAGTTAGCTATATAGAAAGTTAACTACTTATCTCAAGAAGAAAAGATTCTTCTTGTCAAGAGTTCTTTGTAGAGTATGCCAATTTATTAGATGTCAATTTTATTAATCTTGACTAAAATACCATATAAAATAGGTAAAATTCAACAAATATTTATTGGGTCAAGAAAAGAGCAAATAAAGAGAATACCCCTTGTTGAGTGGGACAAAGTATGCAAACTTAAAATTAGAGGGGGTTTGGGTTTATGACATTTCAAAGGTATGAGCTGATACCTTTTGGATAAGTAATATTGGAGGATCCTAAAAAAATAAAATAGTTGGACCAAGATCATTAAATGTAAATATCTTACCAATAAAGATGTTTATTTTTTAAAGGAGGATTAAAACAAGAGATCTTTTTTTCAAGGGATATAAATAGATTGTTGGGAATGAATAAATATTGATTTATTTGAGGATCCCTAGATATTTAACTTTCCTCTCTCAATTATTAGTGATTTTAAATCTTTAATTTAGTTTTTTATATCTTCAGTAGGGTTTAATGTCAAGGAGTATTGGACTTTGGATAACTCAGCCCAAGTTAGAAACAAATTCTCTTTCTAGATGCAACTGAGGACTATAATAGGTTCTTGGATATTTTAAATTATAAGATTTATAAAATTCACTTTATATTCTTACCCAAAGAGGATAAGATTAATTTTCACTTGGATCTCATAGGTGACTATACTATTAAATTTGGCTTCATTATGGATTAGGATCTTCCAGAACATGACCCTTCTTGGTTCAATTTATGGGATAAAAAATTGATGCTTAAAGTTAGAATTTTTTCTTGGATGTCTTGTAAAAACAAATTTATCACCATTGATAATCTAAATATTATGGGATTTCAAGTTCCTGACCAATGTAGTCTATGCTTAAGGGTGGAGGAATCTATCAATCACATCTTTCTAGAGTGTTTATTCTACTTCAATCTAGAATTTTATTATGTTCTCTCTTAAATTTTTTTGGGTGTTGCTTAGATCCATTTGGGACCTTTTTGTTATAATGGAACCTATCTTGGAAGCACAAAGACTTGAAGTTACTTTGAAATCTTACTATGCCACAATTTCTTTTGGGCATCTAGAAATAAAGAAATTGCATAAGTTTTAGAGATAAACAATATGAGTGGTGAATCACTAAAGGAAAAATTATCATTGTTATCAATTAAAATTGGGACTTTAGGATTCTTAAAAAAGTCAAGGTCATTGATGGAAAGGGCTAAATCATATTTAATTTGTGGGACCTTAAGCTCTCTTAAGAATCTGACTTAAGAAATAATTCCACTCAAGAATTGACCAAGTAGACCCCTCCAATTAAAGGATAGTTTAAACTCAACTTTGATGGTGACTCGAAAGGTAATCTAGGGCCAAAAAGTGGTGGGGGAGTGATAAGAGACAACAATGGGAATATGGTGATAACATATGCTTGAAAAAGTGGGTGTGCAAACTAATGATGTCATAGAAGCTAGGGAAACCCTTTGGGGTATAAAATATATAAGAAATAGATGAGTTTAGCCTCAACCATGTGTTTAGAGAAGGAAATAGTTATGAAGATCTACTAGTGAATCTAGGGGTATCTTATCATTTTACAATCTAGGAACCTAGGGGTTCCCACTCACCCCCATTAAACCTTATGAATAATGTTCTTCTAGATAATCTAAGGATGGTTTAGATTCATTTTGACCAAGTGGATGTTGGTCTTTTATGTTCTAACTTTTTATAGAATATGGACACTCTTATATTATTTACTAATTCTTATTACCTACTTTTTTATAATTAGAGTTGGTGTTTCTTTTCTTTCAACATGTGCTACTGGGTTTGGGTCCTGTGGGGGACCATATTGGTCTTTCTTTCCTTATTTTGAGCTTCCTTTGTCCTCTTGATCCAAATTTATTTGGTTTGTGAATCCTTGGGCCTTCTTTCTTGGGTGATTTGGATGGTTTTTCCCTATTTTTATTATCTTTTGGTCCAAGGTCCATCTTTTGACCTAGTTAGTATTTTTCATTCTCTCTTTGGCTATTAATTTTGTTTTCTAGCTTGTTCCTTTGTTGACTCCTAGTGCCTGCTATAAGGGAGATCCAGACCTCCATTTATGTCCATCTTAGATTCCACACCAGTTAAAGATGGATTTATTTTAATCCAAACAATGCTTACCATTTTTGAAATAATATTTTATATGTTATTATGATGATTAAAACATTATAAAATATAGAAACTTATGCTACTATACCTAAATGTTTTTAATGAAATACCATGTAAATTTGCTACCACAATGTCACTAATATGGAACTGTTAAAGTGTCATCTCTATAAAAATATATTAATTGAGATTTTATTATTATTATATGGGAAAGGTGGGTTTTTTAAAAGTAAAAACCCTTTTATAATGGAGATGAACTAAATAAATAAATTATATTATATAAGAACCACAAAAACGTATCTTGAGGAAAATAATCCAAACCTTATAAAAGGCTATAATTTTATAGAAAACACGAAAAGAAAAGAAAAGAATTCAAACAAGTATTACCTATGGGACTAAGAAAGGTATCTTAGATAATAGTGATTTCCAAGGATTATTAATTAAGAATTTTAATAGTATATATCAGTGACCAAATATATGAATTTTAATTTAAATAACCCAAGAAAAAACATTGCCAATAATGAATTATAAAAAGTTGAAAATAATGATAAAAAATTAAATTATAAAAAAATTAAATAATTTTTACTTCCAAATAACATACTTTTATCACAAATTTTCCCTATTGGGTCCAAATTTTATGTTGGGGATTATAATAACCCCTTTGGTCAAACACCGAAAAATGTCCCAATTTTTTTACTTTTATGTGTAGTACCAAGTTATCCTTCAAAAATTTTCTTAAATAATCCTAAAAATCCATGTTCATAAATAAACTATTACATTTAATACAAATTAATTCACAAATTATAACATTAGTTTCTTATTTATAAAACATACATGAAAATATACAATCTTTCTAGCTTCATTTATTATGTAATTCAAATACATACTTTCATACAAACATTTATTATTTACACAAATCATAGTATACATTCATTTACAATAAAGATATTAAGCATCCATAAATAAATATTCTTATTCATCCATTTTAAGAAGTACAATTATCAAATCAATGCCTAAATATATAAAAATTTAAAGTTATATCATTGTTCCATTTTACACAATTAAATATTTATAAAATAATACACAAATAGATTAATTAAATTTGTCTATGATTATCATACAATATTAAGTCTTCACAAAGTGAAATCTGCATAAACACATAGATCGCCATTATTATTGATAACTATGTAAGAAGAGGAAGAGTATCATCAAATGCCTTACATCCAATTACATGCCATTTTTTAATCCATAACATGACTCTCATCCACCAAGAGTGGATTACCATTCATGAGAAAGGTAGATATGTAAATAAAAATATAGAATAAGATAATGTGTATACATGTCAATACTGAAGTTATCTCTATATATCACAATGCAAGTTTTGATATTGAATAAGAATAGAAAATCATACATTCCTAATGTATACAAAAATAATAAATAATAAATTCCTAGTAAATACATATTAATCATGCATGTTTATGGCTATAATACTTAAGAAATAGAAAGTCTACCTTGTCACATCTAGACATAGTAATCCACTAAATAGTCAATGTAAAAATAAGAGATTATAACACTAACATATTATTGATTTGGTATTTCCACAACCTTAATTACATTCACATACTTTATTCCATATTTAAATCCCTAGGGTTTCCCTAACTTACCCATCCTAATAGTATTTAGTAAAAAAGTGTTCTCTAAAATAATTTACATTAGCGATCTTAGAAAAGTGCGAGAGAGAATGTAACACATGTGTCCCATACCACCCATGAAATACATAATCACCCTCACACTTTTACAAGGATAATTTGAAAATAACATAATTAATCAAATCAATTCTAATATTTCATTTCAAAGATGGAAACTATTTCCATTAAAACCTAAGTCTTAAGAAAAAAAATCACCACAAGGTCATAAATAATAAACCCATTATGAATGCACTCTTAATATTTATTTACAATGTTTTATAATGAACATGTACCCCAATAATAATGAGTTTGATAAAAGATACACATTTTAAGGCTTAAAATTTATTAGTAATAAAAGTATTGTGACATCTATGTGAGCATCAACTTCTTCACTAATGGATATAAAAATTATCCAAGTTGCATCAAAAGGTTTATGGGATGAATTAGGGAAATCCCTAATCCCATTTTGAGTCTTATGAATGATTTCAATTAAATTCCTATCTTCATATTATTATCATGTTTTATTCATAGTCTCATTGTCATAAGATTCCATAGTTATCATTTTCATAAGTATCTCTTTCTTATTTATCATAATTCATTATTCATTCCAAACCCTACCCTCACCCTTGGTTAGATTATTTTAAAATTTTCAATTTCAAAATATTTATAATTTACAAAATAATCCATATAGTGTGAATTCATTGCTATGACTACCAAGTTTTACATTATATATTATTTCATATAAACTAATTTATATATTATTTATTTCATACTTCAAGGTGTACTTTTAATTTGACCATAAGACCATTAACAATTAAAAATTAGTAAACCTTTAATTACATTTTAAATTATTAAATTTTCCATTCATGTATTACTGAATTTATTTAGTTAACTGATGCTTAAATCCTCTCAATTTTTCAAACACTAACATTTATCATACCACTAATGGTCATAAATATAATATTTTGGAGAGCTTGTATCATTATTTGCACACAACAAAACCTATTTCTAATTTATTGAAAATAATTAATTTTTTTGTTACCCATTCCATGTGGGAATTATTCAAACAATTATATTGTCAAAACTATTTTTGACTTCACCTATTATTTTTATACATCTATGAATTGATGTAATCTTAAAATAATATATTAACATTGATCTTCAATTATATATTAAGAATGACTAATATAACTCAATATGACATCCATTACTCATCAACAAGTTGTTAGATATCATGATGTATGTGATAATTAAAGTTTGTATCAATATATAATAGATGGATTAAACCATGGGTGACCATGGAATTTATAATTTCAATCAACACTTGGAAGTGGTTCAAATATAATATAATTGAAGTTACAGTAAAATAAATCAACCAAAAAGTTCTTATTTTATGAGTTTTTTAAATTTTTATAAATTTCTTACAACTCAAGTATTTTACATTTCATATTATAAATATGTATATTTTAATGAAACTAAAAAAACTCATTATATTTTTTGAAATCATTGAGTAAAGTTTAAATAATGATACATCACTATCATTCAATTTATGCACATTAATTTTTTCATATATGAAATTTATTTATTCTAGTTGTTAAACTTTGAATATGAACATGCCTCTCTTTAATGTTTTTATTTTATGAGGTAAATGCTTTTAACTGGAGATATGAACTGGTATGGGAAACAATTAGGGGCCCATTATATTATTATGCATACCTCTCTCTAATGTTATTATGCATTATGTTTACCTCATTTCTCTATGTTTTGAGTACAACTTTATCAATGCTTATACTCTTTAAATTTTATTTCATTTTTATCCTGTCATGATGTCTCATGTGCCCCATATTTAATATTTATTTGATTTTCTCTTTATAATTCTATCACCCCTTTAAACCAATACTTCCAATTTAAATTTTAATAATTTTATCTATTTTATTCCTATCTCATTTCCATGTCATTATTCATGTCAATCAAATCATCTTTACCATAGATATATTTATTCTCTCTATTTAATAACCATCTCTTCCTTATACATACAAAGTGTTTCACATGATAAAATTGTGTCATGTAAATATTCTAGTAGTCATTTCACTAAACCAATTATAACTTCAAATCAAACTATTGTATCTTTTAAATATAAGATGAAATTTAATTGTCACTCCATTTTTTAGAGTGAAAATTACATTATAATAATATTTTTATAATGTAATATTAGATCATATTTAAATTAAATAATATAAATTTTGTTTTGCATGTATTTAGAGACCATTTTGTGTGTACATACTTAGTTCTCTTTCTATTTTATAACCATATGCTCCCTATAAAAATAAAGTGATTCACATAATAAAATTATGTCATGCAACTATTCCATTAGTCATTTCACTAATCCAATTATAACTTTAATTTCAAGTCAAAGTGTTGTACCTTTCAAGTACAACATGAGGTTTAACTGTTAACTCCATTTTTTTAGAGTGAAAATTCCATTATAATAAGTTTTTTGTAATGTAATATTAGATTATATTTATATTAAATAATATAGTTTTTTTTTTCATGTATTTAGAGACCATTGTGTGTGTAATTTTCATAAATTAACCTTTATTATTTTATAATATAATTTCTATTTGAATTAAAACAAACCCTTATATTATAGTAGTATTAAATCCTTATGTCCTAACATGGATATCACAATTTATTCATCATTAGGCCAACTCTATTGCACCCATTATTATTTTTGTTATTCCTTTTTGGCATGACTATTGTATTAAATAGTCAAAGGCTTTTATGAGGGAATTTAATTGTATTTTTTATTTTTAAAATATTATTACTCTCTAGGTAAGGTAATTAACTTAATGGTATTTATTTCTTATTTTATCTTATTAAAATGTTTTAGATGCACTATTGAATCAAAATGTCAACTAGGTTTATTCAACATATGCATGTTAATAGTGTATGAAAATAATTTAATGATGATAATATATAACCTACACAAATAACTATGATCTCATATGTGTTAAAATACCTTTAAAATTATAATTAATACATAAACACATTCAAAACCAAATAATGACTCTTGTCACATGTTGGTGAACAATCTTATCACATTAGTGTCAAACAGGGGTTCGCAATAAACCTACTTATCAAGCACATGAAGCTATCAATTTGTGAAAAATGTGAGATTTAAATACATATAAAAAACTTGGTGTTAGTCACAATCATATAAATGATAGAGTAACAATAAATACAAAGCAAAAAAACTCTATACCCATTTCTAAGGGTAATGAAGGCTTATACAACTAGGTTCACTATCATTAAAAAAACTTAAACTTGTGTAATAGTCATTATATTTATTTTCCTCAGTAATATATCTATCATTATCTCCCCAATGATAATTTTTCTCTACTTAGGATAAGAACCTTTGTTAAAATCACACACTCAGTAAAACTAATAAAGTGGTTAAATTAGGTTTGAATATCTAAATAATACAATAATCATTTCTAATTTAATTTCAAAATAATTTTATAAAGTTAATCCTTATAAACACATAAAATATATCAACATTAATCCAAATAATAAATTAAATTCCATTTTATGTTTATCAATATAAAAAATTCCATTTGACATCAATTAATATAAGCAAGTCAATTACATTTGACATTAAATAATATAAGCACATCAATTCTATTGATGTTAATCGATATAAACAATTGAAAAATATTTGATGTTAATAAATATAATCAAGTCCAATATATTTTAAGTGAACTAAACATAATTCAAATTTTATAATAAAATTAATGAATAAATCTAAAAAATACACTTTTTATATTGTTATCTTTCTATCCATATCCCTAAAATAATAATTCACTTAACAAATTCAAATGTTAGAATTTGACATTAAATGCAATAATCACTTCCATTTTCAATGTCGAGGAAAATAGGATGTGACATCCTCCCCTCCTTGAAAAATACATTATCCTGATGTGTGAAACTTACATCATCCATATGAGAAAGATTCTCAAAGACTTCTTTTGAAATATCTCTTGTAGTATTTCTACATAGTTTTTTGGTCCTACTAGACTCTACACTATTAAATTTGCCTATTTTAAAAGTGAAGCTTGTGAATACTAACAAAATGGATTTTTTATTAGGTACAACCATAGATATTGGTCTTGAAAAGCTATCTCAATCAATAAATAAAGATATATTTGGGAAATAATTATTAAGCATAATGTAATCAAGATTAACATGTTGCCAAGTGAGAGCAAAAATTAGAGTAAAATTTGTGTTTATAAATTTTAGGGCATAGAAATGTTCGTACCATCATTTGAATAGTTTGGTAATTTTTCAAATTGATTGTAATTCAATCCAAAAATTTTACCTTTAAGATAAAATTATTCCAAGAACTCTCATAGTCTAAGGGCATGATTCCCATCAATATTCCTACTAATCCATAGTTTTCTTTCAACTATGGGTTTAAAAAACCATGTTTATATTCAAATCCATAATTCTTATAGGTTTTGAAAAAAACATATGTATAGCTTTATCTAAATAACACTTCCACCATCTTTTAAAAAAAAATGTAACATTCATTCTAGGTCTAATTTAAACCAAACTACTTTAAGGTCAGCCATCAATCCTCATCACATCATGTGATTTGTGATTCAAAAATCATCAAGATATATTATGATTCATCCTTTCCATATAGGGAGTACCTATTTTTAAATTATTTTACATATATTATAATATATTGATAAATAGTGTTTAAATAAGTCTCAACCAAAAACATTCAATGCAAGTTAGTTGAACCAAGCATCTTTTCAAATGACTTTGTTATTCCTAATATTTTTCTAGTTTTTATTTTGTAAGTGAAGGGTTAAATTTGTTTTCCTTTTATATCTGAAAATAATCAGTCAAATTTTCTTGAAACCATATAATTTTTAATTCTCTAAATTATTATAAAAAAAATAAAGATATGTTTAACAATATTCTTTCCTTCCTTCAATAAGTGTTGTCAAAGAACAATCATTACCTGATTACCTAATTTTTACCTATAAAATAAAAAAGTGTTATCAAAGGATAATCATTGACAATTCCTAAAATAGAGAGTTGTGAATTAAATGTTAATGTCTCAAGTTACACAAGAGACTTAAAAATAACTATTATTTTTCAAGCTAATAAATATTAATTATCATTATCATACAATAGATCTAAATTATCAAAAAATACAACATGCTTTTTTAAAATAACCAATAGCATAGACAATAGTTGAATACACAAATTAGTTATTTTTAAAGTCAAATTTCATAAGGATTGTTAGGGTGTGGAGCTAAAAGCTTCAACTGTTTGCACACACATGAAGAGGATGCTGAAGAACCAGAGCCACCGGCGTCGGCAGTATGACCGACATCAGTCAGATGTAGTGGAGAAGGAGACCAGTGACGGCAGGGAGTCGGCCGACGTCGGCAGCACCAGACAAGTAGGGACTGGCGTCGGTCGCCTGTGCGGTCCAGAATTGCTGTTTATGAACAGTTAGTTAGTTAAACCGAGTGTTTGCATGCTAAGGGACTATTTTAAGTCACCAGCTGTGTGTCTAATTTTAGTAGTTAGATGTCTATTTTTGTAACCATGGGATTCTATTTAAAGACCCATGAGGCATGTATTGTAATTATCAAATTGATCAAGTAAGAGCATTGAAGCAAGCAAGGTCAAGGAGATCTATAGGTGTAAGGTCAAGGAGATCAGCTATAGCATTCAAGGAGGGATTGTAACTCAGGTTATTAAGTTGGTTTTGTGTTGAGCAAGAGAGAGAGGGAAGAAGGTCTTGAGGTGTGGCAATCCTTTGAGGTGGAGGAAGAAGTGGCATCTTCCTTATTGTATTTTCTTCTAGTATTATCTAATACAATTGTGTGTATTGTCTCTCAAATTCTTTGCTGTCTCATGTTTCTAGTTTCTTAATCATTCTGGTATGATTTCCATGTTCAAATTGCTCATATATAAGTAATCAATTGTGCTACCGTTGGATAAGGGGCCTCCTAACAGTTGGTATCAGAGCTACGGTTTGCAGGAAGCAGGTTATTGTTTTTTGATTACAGGTCATTCACAGGGTTTTTTGATTGAGTGGGAGTTCAGCAATGGCAGAAGAAAGCAAGCTATGAATGGAGAAGTTTAACGACAAGAATTATCAACACTGGAGGATGTAGATTAAGGACTATCTGTATCAGAAGGATCTGTACTTACCATTGGGTGGGGTTGCATGCAAGCCCATAGATATGAAGGATGAAGAATGGAGTGTTCTTAATCAGAAGGCTCTCGGTTCCATAAGGTTGAGTCTTGGAGCTTCTGTGATTTCCAGCTTATCACAGTGCAAAACAACGGAAGAGTTGATAAAGTCCTTGGCAAATTTATATGAAAAGCCCTCGGTTTCTAATAAGGTATACCTTATGAAGCAGCTATTTACTTTGCAAATGCAGGAAGGTGGTTCAGTACATACTCATCTTAGTGATTTCCATGGTTTGGTAAACCAATTAGCTTCAGTCAACATTGTTTTTGATGATGAGGTAAAGGCTCTCTTGATTTTATGTTCTTTGCCTAAAAGTTGGGAGGGTATGGTTATGGCAGTAAGTAACTCTGCATCTGCTTCTAAAATCTTAAAGGTTGATGATGTTGTGAGTGTGATTTTGAATGAAGAAATATGTAGGAGAAGCATAGGTGAATCATCAGGGAACGCTCTAAGTGCAGAAAGCAGAGGAAGGCAAAAGGAGAAGATTGAGCAAGGGAAATCAAGGTCGGGAAGGAGATCCGAGTCCAAAGGTATTACCTGCTGGTTTTGTGGAAAGAAAGGACATACAAAGAAGGAGTGTTGGTTGAGAGATAAAGAGAACCAACATGTAGGTATTGAAGAAGCAAAGGATGAAAATATTGTGGTACAGGATGCTCTCATACTTTCTTTGGATAGTCACGTAGGATCATGGATATTAGATTCTAGTTCATCTTTTCATGCATCCCCGAACAGAGATTTGTTTCATGAGTATGAACAGGGAGATTTTGGAGTGCTCTATTTAGGGGATGGTATGCCTTGTCAGATAGTTGGCAAAGGGAAAGTGCAACTGAGATTGCAGATTGACAACACATGGGTGTTGAAGGAGGTCATGCATGTTCCAATTTTGAAGCAGAGTTTGATTTCTGTAGGAAGGTTGGGTGATGAGGGATGAACAATAACCCTCACAGTGGATTCTTGGAAGGTTACCAAAGGAGCACTTGTTTTGGCAAGAGGTAAGAAAGTAGGTACTCTTTATCTATCTACTTGTACTACTGATTCCACTTCTGGTGCAGATTCAAAGATGTGGTCTAATAGGCAGGGTCACATGAATAAGAAGGGAATGGAGGTTCTTGACTCAAAAGGTATGTGTTCAAATTCAGAAGGCATGGATATAATTCATTGCAGGAAAATGAAATTTGAGGCTTTTGACAAGAACAAGGATGTCTTGGTGTTTTTGGAGGAGATGAAGGCCAGAGAACAGTTACAGGCAGTAAATAAATCTGAGCAGGGCAGCATGGATAGAGAATTGATCCAAGAAGAGCTCACGGATGAAGAATTCATCACTCACGAGAACACACAGGCACTGATGTCGATTACTTGGAACTGACATCGGTCAGTCAGACACTGACTTCAGTCTTGTGTAGACCAGCAGGGTCGGTAGGTCAGGCAGGAGAAGTTTGACATCGGTCATCAGGACTGACGTTAGCAGGGGGGACACCGGTGTCGGCCAAGGGTAACGACGTCGGTAGTCAGGATTAGTGCAGGGAACTGACATCGGTCGGGAGTAGACTGGGAGTTGGCCGAGATCAGTCACTAGAATGGATGATGGGTGGACAGTTAGTTGTCAAGGAGTCTCAAACACCCATACAGAGGTTAGAAAAGGTATGTGAACCTCATATTCATTGTTCACCTTCTTTATATTGCTTACTGTTAGTCATGAACTAGGAAGACGAAAGAAGAAATGCAGGTAGAATCTATTAACAGTGGGAGCTTGACATGGATGAGGAGTGTGAGTCCTTGGAGTAGAGCCAAATAGGTATTTGTTGGTGGAGTTGTCAGCTAGATAGAGGGATGGATTCCCATTTTAGAGAAGAGAGTGGATGGACATCTGAGATAGAAGGCTATGGTATATGGTCTTGAGTTAGCTGCAGGGCAATGGAGGTTTGACCATTGTTTTTTATCTTTACCAGGTTGGATAATATTAGCTACATTATCCTGTTACTGTATTGTGTTACTTTTTGTAGGGTTGCATATTCAGGGAGTTTTCTGAGCTAAGGGTAAAGTTGGTTCAGAAGTATGTCATGAAGAATTTAGGAGCAGCAAAATTCTTGTGGCATAGGTGACAGGTATAGCATCACACGTTTGCGTGGTGGTTGGTCTTCAAGGGTGAGTTTGAAGAGGAATACAGGGCCTAAGGAACAAAATAGATGGTGTACAGGAACAGGTACAAGTTGCAGCTGTTTATCTCCAAGTGGGAGATTGTTAGGGTGTGGAGCTAAAAGCTTCAACTATTTGCACACACATGAAGAGGATGCTGAAGAACCAGAGCCACCGGCGTCGATAGTATGACCGACGTTGGTCAGATGCAGTGGAGAAGGAGACTGGTGATGGCAGGGAGTCAGCTGATGTCGGTAGCACCAGACAAGCAGGGACCGGCGTCGGTTGCCTGTGCGGTCCAGAACTGCTGTTTACGAACAGTCAGTTAGTTAAACTGAGTGTTTGCATGCTAAGGGACTATTTTAAGTCGCGCGCTGTGTGTCTAATTTTAGTAGTTAGATGTCTATTTTTGTAACCATGGGATTCTATTTAAAGACCCGTGAGGCATGTATTGTAATTATCAAATTGATCAAGTAAGAGCATTGAAGCAAGCAAGGTCAAGGAGATCTACAGGTGTAAGGTCAAGGAGATCAGCTATAGCATTCAAGGAGGGATTGTAACTCAGGTTATAGAGTTGGTTTTGTGTTGAGCAAGAGAGAGAGGGAAGAAGGTCTTGAGGTGTGGCAATCCTTTGAGGTGGAGGAAGAAGTGGCATCTTCCTTATTGTATTTTCTTCTAGTATTATCTAATACAATTGTGTGTATTGTCTCTCAAATTCTTTGCTGTCTCATGTTTCTAGTTTCTTAATCATTCTGGTATAATTTCCATGTTCAAATTGCTCATATATAAGTAATCAATTGTGCTACCGTTGGATAAGGGGCCTCCTAACAAGGATTTAGTTACTCATATTATATTATATGATATCTATGAAACAATAGGTTCCTTATTTATATCTAATTAGTAAGATAAAGCTATGAACAAGTTATAATTGTATCAATACCAAGTGATACTCTAAATTGGAATAAGTTTTTAATCCTATTCATATAGGTTATATGGGTTTTCGATATGTTACTTTGAAAAAAAATCAATTGTCTTTATTAGGCATATAATAAAGCATACTCACTATCAATTGCTTCTCATTTTCAAGGATAAGACTTAAATGTTATCATACATGTTTCCCAAGTTCTATGCAAATTTCTTAACTTTAAGGAAGGTTATCACTAAATCCATGTTGGATCAAGATGATTATTAATGTAAATTTATATATTTGTATATAAATATTGTTTCATCAATACTTCCTACTCATATTTTTATGTAATGAGAGAAATTATTTCATTTCAAGATGTTAATGCAGCTTTAGTCTACTACCACCATGTTTATAGTCAAAAATACATCACATTCAACATCATGCATAGTATTATATTTTCATGGATCAATTGAGTCTTTATAAGTTAATAACCCATATTCATTAGGAAAAGGTATTACTATATAATTTATATGATATCATTACATTTATAAAACTTATTTAAGTATCATTCATTCAAGAATTTGAAATAAGGTACTTCAAGTTTAAGTGTTTAAGGTTAAAAATTAGGATAGGGAAATCAAAGTTACTTATCCATATCTAAATAATGAGTCACCATAATCATTAAATAGAATGAAATGGATAGGAAAGGTGGATACAACTTGAGTCCAATTTCCCTTTTATAGATTATAATGAAATCTTTAACTACTTAGGTTTCTCTATATATACAAGGGTAGTTATCATGAGCCCAAATGAATTGTTCCATCAAAGTAAATTATGTCCATGAATTTAATTCTAACTTATTCCAAACTCTATGAAAAATTAATGAGTGCATTCTATCAATCTTATCCTTACTATAGGATGAAACTAAAAAGAGATCAACCAGTTGAATTAAGAACTCACCAAGTATAAGATTTTAAAAATAAAGATTATAAGGATTTTTTTCTCATAAAATCCCCTTTTATTTATATAAAACTTATTAATATGAATATAACCCTTCCATATTTAATTTAAGTATATTTTATAAAGAGAATTGATACTAATTCAATTAGTTAGGGTTTTTGTTCAAGTAATCCAACTTGCAATTTTATTAGGTGAGATCAATTCCAACAACCTCAGATGTGAATGGAGTTATGATACCCAAATGTAATGTATATATGCCAATGTTTCTTTCACTAGACTAGGGAATGTAATAATATATAAATTTGACTATGTTCCTTCACTTACAAATGTATTCCTACTCTAGAAGAATTTAATATGATTTTTCCTAAAAATTATAAGAATATTATTTTTATTTAGGGCTTAATAGTGGTTCTACCTCTATCTTTATCCTTATTATGTTTTGTCCAAAATAATGTTTTATTTATATTAAAAACCATTCAC
The DNA here is from genome assembly GCA_037957365.1 of Torreya grandis. NCBI lineage: Eukaryota > Viridiplantae > Streptophyta > Pinopsida > Cupressales > Taxaceae > Torreya > Torreya grandis. The sequence continues at coordinate 975,240 of JARHVA010005585.1, forward strand.
AATCTTATAAATGTGATGATTACATTAGGAATGTGCATTAAAGTTGGGCTCTAATAGCACATATTAGAAATCCTCTATTCGGACACCTAAAAAATACCCTAGATTTTTTTATATGTAGTTCCAATTTATAATTCAAAACATTTATTAACTAAAAATAACCCCCCATGTTTCAAAATAAATTACTACATTTGATACAAAATAAAGGACAAGTTATAAAATTAGTTTTTCATTTATAACATATCCATGATAATATATTAAAAACTACAATATTTCCTAATTCATTCACTATGTATAATTTTTGCATAGAAACATTCATCCTTTAAAATTATAAAAACATACATTTATTTACAATAAATCCATTAGTCAATATTCTTACTCATTCATTTTCAAAAGTATAATCATCAAATCAATGTCGAAATCTATATAAATTACATAGTTAAATTATTATTCACATTTTGTAGGTATATATTCTCAAAATAATACACAAATACATTATATTCTTATATCCATGATAGTTGAATTAAATTATTTATTAATAAAGTGAAATCCATCCAAATATAAGAGATCACCATTATTGCTAATAACTATGTAATAATATATATAGAGAGTATCATGGGAGTATTCACCTCTAACCACAAAGCCTTTTGAATCCCCCATATAACTCTTATTTACTATGAGTGGCCCTACTCTTATGTATATATGAAACTGATAACAAAGAAGAGGACAATGCCTATGCACATCGATATTATATCTAGTTCCACATAACATAAATATCAATAGTGAATAATAATAGTAAATAATACATTTTTAATGTATATAATAAAATATAATAATAAATTCCTCATATATATAGACTAAGTATACATGCTTATTTCCATAATATGATTCCACCTTGCCATATATAAACTCAATAATCCAATATAATGTTGATATGAAACTAAGGGATTTTCGTAACTCACATAATATTACTAATAGATTTTAATAACACACATATAATTTATATTCTTAAATCACATCTCAATACCTAACTTTTCCTCAACTTATCCATCCTAATAGGATTTTAAAATGGTTATCTCCAAAATATATTGACATTAGCGATCTCTAAAAAATAAATGAGGGATAACATAATTAATATGTGTCCCATACCACCCATGCAAAAAAATATCACACTCACACTTCAATAATGACTATTATAAAAAAACATAAGAAAGCAACGTAGTTTTGAGAATTCATTTCAAAAAATGAAAAGATATAATAATAATTCTAATAGAATCTAAGTCTCACATATAATTTCCTTGAAATGTCATTGATTAGGAGGTTCATAATAACCATATATCATCATAAGAATGATATTCATTAAATATACACATTCTATGGCTTTTAAAATTTTTGTAAGAGAAGTATTGAGATGTCTTTGTGAGAATTAACTTCCTCATTAATGTTTTTAAAAATTCTCCATGTTAAATCAAAAGGTTTTTGGGGTAGATTAGGGTGAATCATAATCCCATCTATCCCTTTATTAATTATTTCAATTATAATCTTGTGTTCACATTATTATTATGTTCAAGTAATCCATAGTCATGATTTTCACATGTATCACATAATCTTATTTTACCATACTTCACTATTCATTCCAAATCATATATTCACCCTTGGTATATTATCATAATTTTCTTGTATTTATAATTTACAACATAATTCCTATAAATTTCATATTATTACTACATAGGTTTTCAAAATATATTATTTCATATATACTAATCTATATATTATTTCATTCATAACTCAATGCATAATTTTAGTTTGACTATAAGACCATTAACATTCAAAAATTATTAATACTTTAATTAACTTTCAAATTAATAACCCTTGCCTTAATATATTACTAAATTATTTTTATTAACCAGTGCTTATACACTCACATACCACTAACCACTAACAGTTCTCGTACCACTAATGATCATTAATATATTTTCTTGGAGAGATTGAATCCTCATTTGAAAAATACACAACATATTTACAATTTATTAAAAATAATTATTTTTTTATTACCCACCACATGTGGGATTTATCAAAGAAATTTTATTTTCAATACTATTTTTGACTACACAAATGGTTTTTATACATATATGACTTGATGTAATACTCAAATAAGTTATTGACCTTTATATTCAAATATTTATTAATAATTACAACTATATCTCACTATGATGATGATATGCCATTAACAAGTTGTGAGCTAGCAAAACATAGGTGATAAAGAAACTCCATATCGATAGATAATAGAGGGAATCAAACATAATTGACTATTTTTTTTGGTTTTTATAAACACTTATAAGTGGTTATAATATTATAAATTACATGTTTCATATAATGTTTATGTGATTTATATATATTTATAATGATATAAATCGACAAAAAACATTTTTCTTTTACAAGTTTTAAAAAATACTAGTATATTTTTACAATTTAGTTTTTCAATATGGTTATGGGCAAGTCAGATTCCAAGGTTGTATGTTTTAATATCTTATAAAACCTCATTAAATGTTTAGGCCAAAACAAGACAAGATAAAGATAAAAACCCACACAATAGAAAATTTACTCGTAAATCATTGAGTAAAGTTTAGAGGAAAATTTAAAATAATAATGTCACTATCATTTAATTCATGCACTAAACATTCATGATGTATATAATTTATTTATTACAAAAAATAATTTTTGAATACAAATCTACCTCTCTCTAATGTTATTATGTGTTATCTTTTCCTCAATGCTTGGTTCTAGATTTGAATTTTGAGTTCTACTTATGAAACATTTCAACCTCAACTCTGCTTTATGACATCTATTTCCTTCTAATTCCTCCCATGACATCTCCATGTCATGTATATTAATATTTTTTACACTACCTCTAGATAGTTTTATCTCTCCCTCCTTAAACATGTACTTACACTTTAAAGTGAAGGAAATTATCTATTTTATTCATATATAAGCTCCATGTCATTGTTCATTCCTAAACTATTATCTTCTCCTTAGATCTCCCTCTCCCTCTCCCTTTCTCTATTCACTTCCCAAAATATAATAGCTTCATGAAACTATTTCATTCATATTTTCACCAAGTGCATTTTGAGTCTAACTAAAAAGTCAAACTAGAGATTTAACTATCAACTTCATTTTTAGAGTTAAATATTCCATTATAAGAATTATTTCAGAATATAATATAAGATAGTATTTATATTATATAATATAAGGTATGAATTTTATGTAGTTCAAGTTCAATGTAAATATAGTCTATCTTCATGAATTATTTATATATATATATATATATATATATATATATATATATATATATATATATATATATATCTTTATTATTTTTTAATATAATGTATATTATGAGTTAAAACAAAACCTTATAATATAATATTATTAAATATTTAAGCACTTACTTGGAGATCACATTTTCTTCACCATTAAGCTAACTCTAATGTACTCATTACTATTTTTTATAATCCCTTTTTTACATTACTATTATATTAAATAGTAAAAGGCTTTTAAGTGGACATTTAATTTATTTTTTATTTTTGAGATTTTTACTCTAAGCTTACTATCATTAACCCAAGGGCATTCCTTTTTTCTTGTATCTTAATAAAAGGTATTAAATGCAATATTTACTCATAACATTTACTAGGTCTACTAAACCTAGACACGTCGATAGTATATATAAATAAATTCAAATATTGTAATTATATACCATAAACATATAAGGATGGTATCATATGCAGTAAAATACCTTGAATATTATAATTAATATGTCAACATATTCAAAACCTAATAGAAACTCTTGCCACATTTTGGTGAATAATCTTATCACATTTTTGTTTCACATAAAACCAATTTTGAAAGCAAAACAAGGATATAAATTTTAGAAAAGTGGGATATTTTAAGACATGCACATCACTTTGAATTAGGCATAATCATGTAAATTATTGATTAACAAGCAAGACAAATCCACAATAACTATATACCCATTCTCAACGGTATTGAAGGGTTCTACAAATAGGTTCACTATCATTTGGAAAACTAAAACATGTATACATATCATTCTCTTTATCATCATTAATTCATCTATATTCTCTCCCTAATGATACCCTACATCTACTTGGGGAAGAACTTGTGTTGTAATCATGCACTCAAAAAACCAAATAAATGGTTAAACTAGGTTAAAATATATAAATAATGAAATAATAATTTTCATTATAACATCAAATAAATTTTCTAAACATGAGTAATATAAATACATAAATTTTTATTAACATTAATCCAAATAATTAAATCAATTTTATTTGACATTAGTCAATATTAGCAAGTCAATTCCATTTGACATTAATCAATATAAACTAGTTAATTATGTTTGACATTAATTAATGTAATCATGTCAAATTTATCTTACATTAATCAATTTAAATAAGTAAAAACTATTAAATTTTAATAAATATAATCATGTAAAATCTATTTAAATTTAATTAAGAATAATTCAAATTATGTAATAAAATAAATGAATAAATCTAACAAAACCACTTGTTATCCATTACCTTTCTATCAATTTCCTTGAAATAAACATTTCATTAACAAATGAAATGTTAAAATTTAACATTAAATTCATTAATAACTGATATTATAATTTCAAAATAAAATTGGATTGATATGAATCAATACAATGATAACTCTAGATTACATTATGATGATGTTAATTGGGGGAATTTAATTTACACATTTAAAGATAAATGATACATTTTATTTTTTATAATGTTGTATAATTTCCTAAATTTATAGAGTATTCCTTATGGGGGGGTTATAAAATTTATATGAATAATTAAGATTAAGATACAATGTTTTTTCTTTCCAAATATAAATGGAGTAAACAACTAAAATTCTAAGTATTCATCACTTTTTAACTCTCTTCAAGAATCGTGAAATCATTTTATGTGATGTTGATTTTGATGTGAAGATTTGAGTCTCCAATATATATACTTTATTGGTAAACCATCATCATGTAATTTGATACCTTAGGGACTTCTTTCTACCCTTGATAAGTTTCTAAACTAAATATTGATATGCACTCCTTTGTAGATATAATATTGGTAGTTTTGATCTATTATATTCATAAAGGAAGGACACCATTAAATAATATATAATAATTTAATTATTACATCATCATTTTTAAGTAATGAATTATGGGTATTTATCCATGTTATAATAATGAATACATTTTATCATAATGTTCACAATTTTTACGGTTACAATTTTAAACCTAAAATAATTTATCTTTAAATATGAATGCCTAAATTTCTTCCAATTTTTTTTGTTTTAATATATTATTATAATATTTTTATTGCATTTTTAGGACCATTTTTTAAAACATTTTAATAGTGTCTTAGTGTGGGAAAATGTTATAATGGGTGGTTAGAATATGTCTAAAATACTGCAAGGTTTTTTATAAGCCAGGATCCAACTTATATAGATCACTATAGAGGATTCAAGAGGTACAGGAAATGTTAAGGGGGAATTATCATGAATGATGATAAGACACAATGCTAAAATGGATGTATCAAATGACACTATAAGTAGGATATAGGTTTAGATACTAAAATTTGGTAATTGATACCTGAAAATGATAGTTTTTACTTATCTTCACCCTACATGAATTATACATATAAACATGACACTCATTCTCCATTTTATCACATACACATGCCTTCTATAAGGATTAGCTTTCTCAAGTTATGCTCAATCACCTATAGAAAATATCATAATCTATGCCATACTAGTTATATATCTTACTAAAACAATTTTATACCATCAAATTAGTGTTCCTATATCCTAGATAGTAATGCCATATTCATAACATATTATCCAATTTTTATTATTATTATAGTTTTGTCCCATACCAATCAATGGTAAAATTTAAAATTCAAATCATTCTTATGGGTCTACCTAATAACCTAACATGTCAGTGGCCTGATAAATTACTTAAAGAGTCTTTTATTAATACAAAATAGGTTTAAGCCTATTACATATATAGCATATATCTAGCACTCACATAGGAATCCTATTAAAATACTTGCACATTAAATAGGATATCCCTGTTCTCCTCATTTTCCAATCAATCACTAAGAGAAGGTCCTTATCAAGTCTAAAGTATTGAAGATCTAAGTAAATATTGTCAATTATCAAGTATAATGAGCTATATTGCAAGTTGAATACATTCAAAGAACACTATTTCATATATCAATCTAATGAGGATAATTACATGTAATTTGACTTCCCTCTTTTGAGTATTTGAAATTTAGGCAATGCTCAAATATTTTAATGGGGATAGTTTTGGGTTAACTCAACCCACATTTCTTCCCAATTTGGAGGCATAATTATATCATTATAGGTGTACCTAAGGTTTAAAGTGAAGGATAAGGATTTATGTGAGTTCTGTAGATGATTAGATCTTATGATAATATATAGATCCAAAATAGAGGTAGGCACACTTGCTTGAATCAAATAAGAGGAGAAAATGTACAAAAATGAAAATATAATATTCAAAATAGACCATCTAATGATATTTACTTGAGATTGATCATATTGTATGTGCATACACATTCCCTTTATATCCCAATCTAAGCATACACATTCCCTTTAGCTTAATTATATGGGCATATACATTCCCTTTAGTTTAATTATCCATCCTTCTTATTACTTGAACTCTATCTTGGTCCTACACATAACATAAAAGCACTAAATTTATTATTCTTTTAAATAATTTATACATTTATAAGTGCAATTTTTAAATTAGTTACAACCTATTACATTCATATTTATGCTTAACTATCATATATTTTAATTTTAATTAGTTTCTATCCTAATAAAGGTTCATTTATCAAAATAGAGTAATTTTTTTTCATGAACCCATTTCCCATACTAAGCATGGAACTCCCTAGGATACCTTATGGTTTCATTTAATTATTATTTCAATGATTTTAAGATTTAAAACTTAGTGTTTAATTTTTAAATTTTATTCCTAATTCTTTCCATCTCCATAGGTACAAATATGATGAATCTTCCTATTTGCTATAGGTTTTCATACTCGTCCTCCTATTAGGACCTCTTTTACTAGAAGTTTTCCTTGTTTTACTAATGTATAACTCCAAACATAAATACTTTTTAAAAAAAATTAGGTTTTCTCTAGTTTTATTCATTGGATAGAGAACCTATTTCTATTCACCAAAATATTATACATATTTTATGGAATTTATAATTTACTAGTTTTAAGAAAACTACATCGAAAGTAAAAATGGTGTACCTATTTTAAAATTTATTTATAGATTTAATTTATCTATTTTTTTATGAAAAATATATTTTCATTTACAAAAAATATTAACATTTTTCTTCAAGGGGTTGTTTCTTTATTTTACATAGTGTATAATGGCTATAATGGATATTCTTAGTGTGTACTTTCTAATTAGAGAAATGATTGTTATAATTACATGTTATTGGAATGAAATATGAAATATATTTCATAATATTTCAATGAAATTAGTAATATCAATATACAAAAAAATTAAAGTTGTAATTAATGATGATACATTTTATATGAATGTGGAGTCCCAAGTACTTTCATATGTGCCTAATTTGGTCTCACCTCAAGGTTATGATAGTTACCATCCCTATATTATGGAGGTCCATGATAAAACTATCCAAAGACGTATGGTGATCCATTTGATACCAAAACTTGGAGGTCATCATAATGTTCCACCTCATCCCCCTCCACTTCCCACCCTATTGATAGCCTTACATGTATATTCAATTAGAAGTGGCAAAGGTTTCTGAATCTAAAGCACTTGTAAATTAGATCATTATTATGAAAATATATATATTGAATGAGTCTAAATATTATTTCACTTTAGGATATGATGAAATATATCAAGAATCATGAGCTTTATAGTATCAATTACATTTATATTTCACCATTACATGACTTTACCACTTTAAAATATTTCATCTCAAGTATGGGTTCAAAAAATCATATATATAAAATTAATGGATCAAGGAGATTTATATTATTAACATTAAACCAATTGAAACTACTATATATTCTTCAAAAAACTTATTTGCATTTCCTCCTATGCATCCTTTAAGGAAATCAAAATATTATTGTGCCTATCATTGAATACATGGACACCATATAGATAATTGTTGGGATTTGAAGAGAAAAAATAAAATAAATAATTATTAGTGGGGATCCTACATTAGACACATCCATAAAACAACCATTAGATTTGGCCACACCTATAATTAATCACCATACTAAAAAATGATTGCATATTCTAAGGAACAAGTGCAAAAAGAAAAAAATAAATAGTTCAAAAAGGAATAATTAGAAAAGGAAATATTACAAAAATAATAAGTGGATAAAGAAATTTTGGATAATGAAAATTACAAAATGAATAATAATTAAAACCATAGTTACAAAAGAAACAGTTGGAGCAAGAAAGATCATAACAAGAAAAGTTATAAAAATAGATGTTACAAAAAGAAGCATAGGGTAAGCAATAAAGAAGTTCAAAATCAATATGTACCTAAAATTTATAATGTCATAAGTTTGATTTTAATAGAGACAACTATAAAACATTCCTCATATATAGAGCCTTTGATTATTATCCATTACATATATGGCATGAAATGCACCAATGCTATGATTGATAACACTATTAAAATAAATGTTTATAACATGAAACTCTCTAAATTATTTCAGATACGAAAGGAACACTTAGATAATACTAATTCATCTATATCATTCATCAAATCCATTGGGATTCCTATCACACTTGGTCCAAAAAAATGTTAAATTACATTTAACATTTACCTTAATTTTTTACCATTGAGTATTGAATTAGGAAGATCATGTATAAGAACAATGGGTGTCAAAATTGGTAAATATCATGAATATTTTACATTAGATCATTAACATATTATTGTTTTCATTAAAATATAAGAAACATATTTACAAAAATAAAATAAGGTAAAACCATTTATTTCAATGTAGATAATAAAATGACATCTATGGATTTATCTAAGGTACAAGATACAAAGGATGATATAGTTACTAAAAAATTTCTAACATATGGAGTAATTTTTCATGCATATTCATAAATAAATGATGATTATAATATAAACCATGTAAGTGTGAATGTTTCTAAGAGTGCAGTGACATAGATATAACATTAGAACTTGTTACCAATTAGACTCCATATTATTCACCATTATTATTCTTTATTTGTTGGATGTTTTTTTGATTACTTATTTCATTTATTCTTCTATTTTAACATGGTATTCCTTTAATAATTATTTTTGACTTTGGATTTTTTTCACTTGTCCCTTACCTTTTGCTTGTTTATCCTGATCTAGACAATCATGACATATATCATGTATACACTTGATATTTTTCACTTTATCACTTTATTGATGATCTCACTTGTAGGGGATTGTTGATGCATCAATCTACCTAAGTGTAATACTTAAAGGTCACATAGGAAATGGGGTGGGATCATCTCATGGTATTTTGTGAGATATGTTTACATATTATTCTAACATGCCTTAATTATTATCAATCTAACCTCCTTTGAGTCTTCTATCTTACCTATATGTCAAATTTTTATTTAGATTTACTAGCCTGTCTATATCTTAGCTGATACAATATGTTTTAATTCATGTTTGTTCTTATACTATATTAGTTTGGTTAATATAGTTATGAGTTTTTTTCTATGTTCTATATTGTATCGGTCTAACTAATACAATTTTATTTTAGATTACATCCTTTATTATTGTATCATCTTAGCCAATACCATCATCTTAGAGTTTATAATGAATTTTAGGTAGTATATCCATATATAGGGTTTATATTTTATTCCCAAATAATACATCACATTCATACACTTTACTTACACTTTTATTTTTTTCTCCTGATTAATATTTGGAGGAGTTAGAGGTTGAATTCTTATCTTGGAGATCTTATCTTACTTATGGTCATTGAATCTTAATAGAAGGAGTTGAACCAATGAGGTGTAATATTATTTGAAATCCAAAAATAAGGATATTTATTATTTTACTCAACATACCCAACCTTGGAATATTGATGACCAAGTGGGGACCCATTTGGTGTTAGAAAGTTTATTCATAGTAGGGTTGTACATGCAAGTTTATCATATTACTTGTCTTTGGAGAATTTGTGGGTTTTAACATTAAATCACCTTTTTTAATTTTTTTTAATCTTTTAACCCATTTTAATTGAAATAAATTATTTGAACTAATCTATTAATGAAAATCTTTGGAAGCTTACTATGTATGATAGGTCTTTAGAATTATCAGTATTCAGATTCACTTATTTAGAATTTTGGTCTTCAAGATTTTAGTCTTTAGGTGAATCATTATAGAAGTTTAGTTACAAAAAACTTTAGTTGGAATATTTTATTTGGGTTTTATGTTAGGGACTTTATCATTGGTAAATTATTCTTCAAATCTTCTTATTCATGAACTTTTTATTCGGGAACTTTTTATTTGGAAAATTTTGATTCGAGAAATTTTCATTTGTTGATGCCTATAGATGTATCACAGGTGGTCTTAGTATCTAAAGAACACTTCTCATTTTATAATTTAAGGAATTTAAAGAATGAGTAGTAGATAATAGTAATTTAGTTACCTATGGTGAAATAGTGATAGAGCAATATACTATTCCATAATATTTATATTGATTGGTGGTTGGGAGCCACCATGGCTAGTCTAAGTGAAATGTAAGATATCTATGCTATTATCAGTAAATTTGTGATCAAGTTATAAACTAAATATTAATCTAAAAGAATATTTACAATGGAATTTAAACTAGAGTGATTTGGTTAAAAAAGAAGCACAATGAAGGGTAGGACAAAAAAAGGTATTATGATTTTTAGTCTAGACATTATGACAAATCTTAGATTTCATCAAGACATAAATTCAAACCAATAAATGAAATGAAACAAATATAACACAGATCCTACCATGTACCAGGAAAATGTCTAAAGATGGAACAATGCAAATAAGAAATTAGATTCAATTTAAAGATTTACTTAAAAAGCAAATTACATTAGCACATCTATAAGAGAAGTAAGGGAAATGAAATGAAACTAAGGTATTTTAATTAACATAGTATAAGCACAAGTTAACAACTCTACATTCATATATGCACATCAAGAATTAGTGAAAACCATTCAAATCTAGACATCCAAATAGATAGTTGAGAGAGAAGCCATGTAACAATCAACACAAACAAATTTGGATAAACTTATCAGTATTCCTTGCTTACATTAATTTATTAGAGTATAAAAAATAGTTTTATCTCTAAAAAATCCACCCCCCCTTTACAAAATGGCAATACTACCTTTTATAGGAGACTAAAGTAGTATACCAATCAATCATAAGATTACAAATATACAAGAGTAAGGACAACTATCTTTTTTTATGAAGTTCTAGAATAAATTCCATTTTCCAAAGTGGACTGACCTATAGGTAAAGGTGATAACAACTTTTTATATGCCTTTACAAAATAATATTCCATTTTTTAAAATATTATAAAGTATAATATTACTAGTTATTCAGTGGGCCTTGTGTTGAAGAACTCCCCTATTGTTCCTAAAGAATTTCCATGGCATTTGATGTTGTTCATCAAATAGATTTAGATTTATAAATGGATATAATAGGTAAGCATCTTCTTGGTCAAAAAAATAATCAAAATCTTTATCATATCTACTCATTTCTTCCTTAATGTTCCTCACCTTAGAAATCTTCTCTTCTGTAGTTAGGATCATACTCATGACCCTATTGTTATCACCCCTACAATAGCCTTGACTCTTGCTTATTACTTTTTGCATAACCAAGGTGACCCTATGTCTATACTCATCATCTGTAATGATGCCCAAGGAACTAAGTAGGGTAGGCTTAGTGATCATGGTTATAAGGAGCTATTCAATTCTATCTATCAACTCTTCATCATCCCTTATGAGCCTCTCCAAGTTCCTTAACCATGTACCCAAAACTTTGATATTGTCAACAATTATTCCCATAATTGTATTCAAATGGGATAGACTTATGGTCTTGAAACCAAGAAACTAGCCCTCAACTAGTATACTGATTAGCTTCTTCATTTTATCTTTTGAATTCTACCATTAGGTTATCAAACCCTTGGCTATTGCATCTTGATGAGTTAATGGAATCTTCCTTGTCTTAATTTAATTTAAATAATTAAACATACCATAAAAATATGCCTCAAACATCTTGATCATTTCCTCTGAGACTGATAGAATAGCTTGTGTCTCAATATTTTCCTTTTGTTTTTGTAGGTTCTCTATTTTTTGATATAGGCCTTTGATGTCTAATTTTAGTTGAGATGAATGAGGATAAGCTAATACAACTATATATTCTTCATGGATTAGGTGTTCACTGAGTCCCTAACCTCCTACTAGAGTTAAGCCAACAAATGGTTCAACTCTCTGAAAAATGAGCTTCTCACCCCCAATCATGACTATCTTTGTTGCCACTCTTTCCAATCTTATAGTCTCTAGGTTGAATTACACATTAAATGATGAATTTATGATTTTTGGAGGTTTTGGAATCTCCATCTGTGTGCTTCTTAAGGTTATAAGAATGTCTACCTTAATGATACTTGATCCTCTAGAGGTAGTCATCCTTATTTCCTCTTCTTCTTTCATTAGATCCATTATCCATGGCTTGAGATCATCATGAGTAGTGATGTTGACTATTTTGGTCATTACCCATGAATGGTGTAAGGTTTTAATCTTTTGAATTTTTTCATAAATGAATCATTCAAGGATGATTGCTCCATGAATGGTATTTTCATCACTGAATAAGTTAACTTCACTCAAAGGATGAGTGAAGGTTAACTTTGGCTTCTTATTTTCAATTGAGACTAATTCCAATTCATCTTTTCTATTTTGTACGGGTGTAACTAGAACTAGGTCCAAATCTATCTCCTTCCCCTTTTCCTATTTTACTTCTTCAACTTGGGCCTAAGTTTCCTCAACTTATTCTTCTTCTTCATCTAATTCATATGCCTCAACATGGACTTTGAGTGCATCCTCCACTATCTCTTTAGGACTTAGTGTAATCATGTCAAGGAACTCAATTAGGGACTCTAGCTTTTAAGGTTGGGTAGAAGATGATGCCCCTTCACCAGGCCTTTCTTCTAATTTTTCCTTCTCAAGTGATTGTACAACTTGTTCTTGAGCTTGTTGTAGTGGTTGTTTTGGAGGAGGCCTAGAAGAGGGTCCAAGTAATAAGCAGTATTTCAAGGGGCCCATATGTGATATATCACTAGGTGGTTTGTCATCTCTATCCAGCCTAGCCTTAAGCCTAATATTATGCTTCTTTAACCTAGCCAATACTTTTATGAAATTGGAGGCCTTGATATACATTATGTCATGAACACCAAGATGGTGTTCATAGGGGTAGTTTATTATTTTTGATTTTAAATGTTTGGTGACCCTATCATAAGGGTCCCACTACCTCAATTCATTTTAACTATAAGTTGGAGTCTTTGTGTCTGAAGATGACATCTACATACTCCTAATTCTATAATACAATCCTATTGATGGCTAAGGGAAAATGGTGAAGGAGTCCCTTATTTTTTTTATCTTGAATACACTATATATACCATGGAAAATTTGGTATTCAATCTCCTATTCTACCAATTTGGTAGGCATATGAACTAGTAGTTTGAGGGGCTAAGTTAAGGTCCCTTCTATTCTAATCACCATGCAATCTGGATACCACCAAATATCTCCAATTAAATCCATATACTTCTTAAATAGATAGCTAACCCTACATATGGGGATCCCTGTAATAGCTTCTACCAAATTTGGATATACACAATCATAAATGAATTGTATATTGTGTCTATACTTGAATATATGTAATTTGGAATAGTGATGGGAAATAGTTTGTCTCCCTTTAGGTGACCAATTATTTATGTCAAGGATTTTGGTGGTGGTCAATAGGGCATATAAAAGATAAGACATCATAAATAAGTGGCTTTTTGTTTTCTTATTCATGGCTGAGAATTGTTTCAAATAAATGTTGATCATTTCACCCATTGGGGGAATGAGTCCCTTTTCTACCATGAAGTATACATAAGGTGCCCATATTTTATTAACATGTGTGGTGGAAGGGGATCTAGATAATATATTTATCAAGGTCATGATTATTCTTATTTCTTCCCTAAATTATATAATTGGGATCTTTTTTGTGGGGCCTTATAGATCACATGGGTTCTAGTAAGTAGCTATGGGGCAAGGACAGTGTTCAATTCATTTTTACCAGTCCATGTTCTAATTGTAGGCAAGTCTACCTTGGGCTTGCATAGCTTGTAGTATATTTAAAATTTAAGAGGGGAACTATTTGATATCATTTTAAAACTACATTCACGAAATATCCAATCTTGATCAATTTTACAATCTTTAAAAATAGGGGCAATAACATCAATACAATGCAATACCTCAGGTTTTGTAGTAGCATAGTAGAGACTATTCATTTGGATGGAGACTAGGTCATTGTATCTTTGGTTGATTATGTTATTCTTATACTCTTCCCTCATAATGGTATGCATTTATTTAATGGTATAGAAAAGCTCAGACCAGTTTCTATTTCTAGTGTTTAATTATGTAACATCAAAGTCAATATCCTTAAAGACTCTTCCCTCATTATTTGAAGCCAAGTAAAATCATATGTCATCCTTTTATTTCTACCTTCTAGTTACCATGATTGTGATACTTGTAAATTTCTTACTATTGGTATGCAAGTAGCCTTTGGGTTATCTTGTTCTCGCTTAGATAATAATTGGACTCTTTTTAGCTTGGTTGTGATTGATTAGAGTTCAAATTAGGGATTTTTTTGGAGGTGAGGGATTTTTTACATCTTTAATGGTTATGGTTACTTATACTTAGGTGAGTTTGTTCCTTGGATTTTATTTAGACCCCTACCTTTATACCTTTTCCTTTTTGTGCCCACAAAATCTTTGATTTTATCATTTTATCCTTATTTGGCACCTATGTGGCATCCCTTTGGTAGTTTTCATAGAAATTTTCATAAATGTTTAAAATAACATCCATTGTCCTATAAAATACTTATTTTTCTTCATGATTTTGAATATTTTCTCATGAATCAATGTACACCATTGATCATGATCGCATGATTTGTAAGTTATTGGTTGTAGTTATATTGGGATCCATAGTTGTGCCACTTGGAACCTTCATGGGCCTTCTAGGTTCTAAACTCCATCAATGAACATGCACTCACCATATGTTAATCCTATGGGCCTTTAGAGTTCTTGTTGAATAGTCTCTATCGATTATGCTCTGTCTGATTGGCTTGCTTTGATTAACTATGAGCCATCGATCCTATAAGGTGCACAAACTATAATTAGCATTAGGGAATAATAAGGAACTTAAGATAAATACTTTAGACTAGAGTTTATTTTGTGTTAATAAACATGACATAAACTTTAGGATAAAATATTTAAGCTAAGTTTTGGAACACATATAAAAAGGGCCCAAATAATAGAAGGATCTAATGCAAGGTTTTAACCTTAGGTTTTATCATGTTAATAAACATGATAAAACATTTAGGTTAAAATATTTTAAGCTAAGTCTTATGGTACAGGGACCTATTGTTAAAGAAAACACATAATATAAGTCTATAGCATAAGGTTTATTGTACTTAAATAAATGTAATAGGAACCTTAGGATAGAGGCTAAGATTAAGTCTATGCTTGAAAATATTTAGATCATACGATGATTTTATCATTGAAGTTCAAAGACCCTTAAACACCTTTTATATTTTCCAAAGGGGGTATCATTGGTTTGTAATGCAATTAATAAGCTTTAGAAATGTTTTAAATCATATTATTATGTCTAAGCAAGATGATCAATGAACTTAAATTTGATAGCCTCATGGATGCCAATGACAGCCTCATGGGCATCGAATGACATTCATAAGAATGCCAAATTTAAGTTCATGGAGTTCATTAGGTCCATAGATCCTAGAGCTAACACGCTTTGTTATATCATCTAATCTCGACCAAGCATAGACTATTGATCAAGATCTGAGGATATGTATGCCATTAGTCCCTAAAATCATGAAGAGGATCAAGTTAGCTCAAGGTTATGTATGAAAATTAGACCAAGTTAAAGGCATGAGCCTTCAAAGCATAATAAAATGGGTTCCTTTAAATATTATAGTCATAACCTAAGGTTTTAGCCTAAGGTTTCATTGTATTAATAAAATATAATAAACCTTAGGTTAAAAACTTAGGTTGAGTATAAGTTTTGATGCACAAGGCCCTTTTAACATTAATCTTAAATGTAGGAGTGTCACATGGTGATTCCTAAGCTTTTGACTCTATTTGACCCTGGGAAAGGTATTCAGAGCATCGATAGAGATCTAGGTTCTTGAGATGGTGATACTTATCATCCTTATGGGGATTTCTTAGGCTTCTAACATTTCAATGCCACATTCACTCTGTCAGATCATTTTTGGGTGAGTAGCCATGAACCATTGATCAAGACTAGATAATTACAAATGATTGGCTCTTTTCATAATTTTTATCTTGAGGTTTTATCATATTAAAAAAATACAATGAGACCTTAGGGTAAAACTTAAGATAAATTTATGTTTAATAAAAAGGCACCTATTTAATCTTGAGAATGATCATGTGAATTTTGGTCATTGGTCCTTAAGCATGGATCCTTGATCATGATCCTGGAGATCACATGAGATTAGTCTGATGGATCAAGGATTTGGATTCATTGGGTCTCCTTCACTTCATCTAATTATCTTCCATGATGAAGTGAGAGATGTCAATCCTATAAAGAGGCAAGATGCTTAAGTTAGTGCTTTGATTGATATAAGATCTTAAGTTAAATGTTAATAAAAATGAATATGGCCTCATGAATAAGACTTTAGGCTAAGTATGTATCCCATGTGACATAAAAATAAGACCAAGTTAGGAACATGAAGGACCCTACAAACATAAACGTTAGACCTTGTTATAATAAAGAGAACAAAAGGGGGGAAATATAAAGGGACCAAGCATAATTTTTTAGGCTAAGGTTTGGTCATGTTAAAAAAAAATATGAGTAAGCCTTAATATAAAAGTTATGCTTAAGTCTAAAGTAAGCTAAAAAATGTTCCTACCAAATTTGCTCCCACCAAATCTGATTTCAATCCAAGGGTCTAAGCTAGGATTTTTTAAAGGAGGGCTTCAAAACATGAAACCAATTATGATTTTTCATAGATGAAAGGCTATTAAAAGCCTGAGTAAGGATAAAATTATGAAAATCCTAGCATGATCCATTAATAATATCTATATGAAACCTATAACTTAAGATATGAGGGCCAACTATTAGCAACATTAGTTAGGGTTATAATAAAACCATGAACAAATGGGCCAATTTTGTTAGGCATGGATGATCTTCAAATTTTAATAATGTGAAAAACATATCAAGCTCTCAATGTTAAGGTTTAAAACATGCACAAGTTTCCCCATTTTTTATAAATGGGGGTATGTTGACCTCAACATCATTCAAGTAATTTTTGTTCAAGATTTTGGTAGTCAATAAATTTTCATTTGAAAGCTTTCTCTAACAAATCTTATTGAACAATAATTTAGTATTCGATAAATATTCTTGGCATTTTGGCTTTCCAAAAAGGTTTAATGAATCTCCCTAAAGAAAAATTTGGTCTTTGGGTTATTTTATTTATAACTCTTAGTTCAAAAAAATCAAATGATTCAAACTGAATACAAGCACTACCACCTAACTAAACCACAAATTGACAGTTGTCATAAAGAGCAACACTGTGGAACCCCTCTAAATGAGTAAACATCCTACATGGTGTGTCCACTAAGCCAAGGTGGTCAAGTTTGAATTAAATGAAAATGACAAGCTTAGAGATATTGGTGATTAATGACACACAAACTAAGCTTGAATTCTAAAAGGATATAACATCGATATGATAGCCAACTTCACATTCATTAATCATCAACAAACTTGAGTGAATATTTTCCTTTGATAATTCAAGCCTTAGTTACATTTAATCAAGCTATAATTTACATATAAAAGTGCCAAATCACTATTAAAAGGAGCTAAAATTCTATCAACACTAAGGACTAACAATGGCATCTTTAACCAAAATATATAGAGGAACCCATGCACCATCTATATTTTCTATCAAAGATTAAATAGAGTATATGAAAACAATATTTTATGTCTTCATATTTGATGGTACCTACACTAACTACTCATATCTATGGGAGGTTATATAAGGCATCAACACATTCACCTATGAGGAGGATGTCTCTAAAGATTAACAATAGGTTGTAGCTGACCTACTTTATTTCAATTATCAAGTACTTCACTATGTTGTTACCAAACTTGAGGTCATGCCATACATCACCTTGTTATGTGACTTATTCTTTGAAGGAAGGATTATACATGGTGGTTTCCTCCACTGTGTCAATCACAAAACCATCATCACCTAAAAATTAGGGGAAACATTCCAAAATTATTTTTGCTTGCCAATCTTGGATGCCACATTTGATTTATATAGTGTAATCTTTTGGAAGAAAAGTAATAATATAGAGAAGACAATGAGAAAATGGCTTCTCCCTAGAGAAACCTTTTTGATCAAGGACAAGAATTTTGTGCCCATCATCATATTATAAATGGAAAATCACATTGGTATGATAATGTTGAACCACTTGATGGTCACCTAAACATCCACTTCATTCACTTGAAATGGGTAACATTACTTGACCTATTATTAACCTCAAAATGTACATACGCATTGGTAGAGATCATCAACACTTGGTTGCATGAGTTGATGTTGTATAAAG
Source organism: Torreya grandis (assembly GCA_037957365.1). NCBI lineage: Eukaryota > Viridiplantae > Streptophyta > Pinopsida > Cupressales > Taxaceae > Torreya > Torreya grandis. The sequence goes on from JARHVA010005585.1 coordinate 994,225, forward strand.
ATAAGAGACCCCAAGGGGGTAACTTCTACATGATGTCTTAACTTATTTATTCTATCATGGAACTATCTACATACATAATGGTTCTCTATAGGAACCAAATCCTAATTATATCAAAAATTGGATTTCTGATTTTTATTCATTTATACATATTTATGCATATACTAGAAATATATTGAGGGTTGTTGAGGACTTGTATCCCTAGGTTTAGAGGAAAATTCATAAATAAAACATGCCCAAAGTGTCTAAAATTATAGATAATTCACTCATGTTGAATGGTGACTATCGGATATATCCAGATTAAACCATGATAATGGTTATTAGACATAGGGTTGATCTTATGTACCTCCAAAATTATATCCGTGACAAGTTGGTTGAGAAAGAAATTGCTTATCATTTATGGGAGGGGATCAATGAAAATTTGGATAGAAGAAAGAAGAGAACATTTCATGGCTCCAATCTCATGATTAGGAGGATGTGTTACACCTTCTACAAACATTTTCAAGAAGCTGGTTATACTACGAGACCCTATGCATTGGCAACCTTACCCCATATAGATTATGATACCCATGGTAAGGTACAATAATACATTTATAATCTTGGAATTTAGTAAATTCATGATCCTTATGATCATGACTTATTATTTATTAATGCAAAGGATAATGACCAAGTCTTGGAAAGGGCTAAGATGACTAACATAAATGAATACTTACTCAAGGCAATCTAGGAAAATTCTTCCATCACAATTGAATAAGCACAATATAAGGTTCCACCAATAGGAGGATGGACTACTTCAAACTTTTGAAACAAAAAACCTCTTCAGTAACCACATGACCAAATTCAAGATCCTTAGAATCCACCCACTACAATGATAAATCTAAATAAAGAGCATTATGAAGGGGAAACTTTAGTTGTTTTAAGATAAATATGAAAGGAGACTCCTTAGGTTCAATCACACATATTTGAATTGAGGTAAGTAAAATAAAAACTTTAGGTAGAGATAATTAAAGATAAGGATATCTCTCTTAGGAAAGAATATGAGCATATATTTATAGAATCATCTAACTCAAAGGACCTCACACCCACTATTGTATCCTTAGAAACCAAATAATCTAATGTGGAAGTCTCTATTTTAACCCAACAAGTGGATGCTCCTCTAATTAAAAAGGTGACTATATGTTACAAGAGTAAATCCAAGGTAGGAAGGCCTTAAGTGTAGTCTATAGAGGGACCAAGTAAACAAACATAACCCTCAATTGAATATTAGTTAGTGGATGAAGAATATGAAGAAGAACTATAACAAGCCAAAGTCTTGAGCTTGTAAGGATTGAAAGGAAAGGCACCCCTCAGTATTGACCAATTAGGTAAGTGTTTGATTCTAACTACTCCCTTAGGCCATTATCCTATTATCACATTACCATTTGTCACTTATTTTCCTATTGTGTCACTAGCATCATCTGTACCCATCTCCCTACCTATTGCTACAATCATTCCTTTGGTTTCCTCCTCTATTACTACTACTATTAACCAACCCAATACTCACTTTCTAGTATCCTATACTCAGTTGAATTCACCCATGCCTTACTTAGGTTCAAGTTAGACCAGGATAATGGTAGCCACTAGAAATATTATAAGGAATAATCTTGTCTACACTATTCACTCAATTCCACATTTAGGGAATGTAGACTAGTCAAATATAATATGGCCTTCCATGCCAAATCTAGCTCTTGATACTGACCCTTTAAAGGATACACAAATAGAGACACAACCATTATACCCAAAATTATTGACACTTCTAGACTAAGCCAAAGAACTAAGAAATTCATCTTATAAGAGGCCAAACCTAAATATTGGTGAGATACCCACTATAAGTTAATTGTTTTATAAGTCTATTGGCTCTATGCAAAGGGTAAAAAATTAAAAAATAGAGGATATCATTGGGTGAAGCTTGATTATGAAGGAAAGATAAGTATTTTATCTTTCTAAAAGACAAAATAAAATAATGGGTCAGTCCTCTTATATTGAAGATTTCAGGTCCTATATGGAGAACCATATTATACCCATGCTATAAATCCATGAGGGTATTGAGAAGGCAAGGAAGGAACTGGATCAATAATTGAAGACTCTCATAGAACAATAGTAGGTCATCCATGCTACCTTTGATATTGAGTAGGATGTTCAAAACATAATCTTAAATTTGTATGGTATAATGGACACTATCAGCTCCTTGAGGATGCAATTGGCCACTCACTTAATGTAAATGGACAAATTGTTCAAAAATTTTAAATAAGAGACCAAATTGAATTTTTTGGTTTTATACACCCCAAATAAGTGTTTCAACTATCTTGACTTAATGTTACCCTTGGAGGCATAAAATTCATCAAGTTTAGTGGTCATCTAGACCTAGGAAGTAAGAGAGTGGATAAAACATACTAACCCCTTATTTTCTAATATAACTAAATATATTAATCAAGTAGGACAAATTTTAAATGAATTAGAGTTAGCAGGTGCATGGGATAGCCCTATAAATTTAGTGGTGAGGTCTATTTTTGATCAAATACTTTAGAAAGCCTCAATCCACTTCAAGCAGAGTCTACAGGGTTTAAATTTCAAAGATATTGAGGTTAAGTTGATATTTGTGAGGAAGAAGGCTACAAAATTGGAGATCTTTTGGATAGGCTTCAAAACCACAAAAGTTGAACATGCAAGATTAATAACACAAGTTAACAAGGTGAATAAACCATCTATTTTATACATGAGAATAATAAGAGTGAAAAATATTGTTGGATATAAAAATTACCAAGAGGTAGAGGTGAAGAGGAAGTTTAGCTCCATACCATCTACTAGTTTAGCCAATGTCCCAGTTTTATCACCGCCTCCATCTACTAGTTCAACTACCTAGACTACAGTTGTGAGCAAACCATAGATATTTGATATCAATTTTGTATGCCATTTTTCATCTAGGATTTATTTGAAATAACTAAATTTATTTATGATCTATTACATTCATGTTGTATTTAACTAAAGGGTTTTTCCAACATGCACATGTTGTATGATTGTATGCAAGCAGAACATTGTAATTTATGAGTTATAACATGTAGTTTTTCCATTAAACGAGAACTTAAATTGTACATATCTAATGTAATCTAAAGCTTTAAAAAACTTAGAGGATGAGGTAACCCCTTCTCTAAGTATTTAAATAAATGTAAAACCCTCTTTCAAAGGGTTTATTTTTTTACCAATATAACAAGAAATTAAGTCATTGATTTTCATGCAACTATGTTGGTTCTTTCTCTTCCATTTTTTTGTGTTAATATTTTAGCTTCTTTGTCTATGTCAATTCAATAATTTTGAAGTGTGAAAAATTTATGTATAATATTTATTATTATAATATATGTATACTAATCATAGATGTTCAAAAACTATTGAAAATTAGTAAATTTCATTGATTTTGAATAATCAGCTTAGATTGTGTTAATATTCTAAGGTGTGCAAGACTGTCCCTCTCTGGTATAGTCTTATAGTTGTGTGTTATGGATACTCTATATACCTTCCTGGTGTAAGCTTTAATCTCTTAATTAAGGGTGTGAAATAATAACTCTAAAGAGAGAAACCATCAACCAAGACCACTAAGTTTTCTATACCTACTTTACTTAGACTACTTAATTGTGTTTGTTCATGAGTGTGTAGCAATTAAAAATGGTAAACATTAGTTTTGGAAACACTCATATAATAAATAAATAGCCTTGAAAGTGACTATTTGAGAACATAAGACTTTATTTTATGCCTTACCTTCCCCTCCTTTTTGAGTTTCTTTTAAAATCTACTCATCGTAGAGTAATTCTACTCCTAGCCAAATCACCTAGTGTTTACTTCTTTTAGATTTCACACATCCATATATTTACCTATTAAAATGACTTGCATAATCAACATATTATTCCACCAACTAGTTGTTTTCATTACATACTTACAACTTGTGACCTATAGTAAAACTTCATTTCCTTAGAGATCATAAAATGTTAGAGGCTACCTCATTCAATTTTTGTGGTGTGCATAAAATCCACATCAATAGAAAGTAAAGCTAGTGCTAGAAGGAGGGTACACTTGTTTGTTTTCTCAATAGTAGAGGTTAGTCACTATGTAGAGTTGCACTAGATATGCCTTGAATAGTAATAAGATCTAGGTCACAATCTATCCTTTTGGTTTCATCTTTATCAAATCATAGGAGGTCTAAACTAGGACTGATCATCCCTAAAATACACCAAGATAGGAAACCTTCCCTAGTGAGAAATGTCCCACTTATCAACCAACATATGGCCCAACCTTGGTTAGTCAGATCTAATATTCCCATTTATAGAGACCAACATTATTTACCAAGGAATATAGAGAAATACTTTCCTACATTTTTTCACTCAATTGGGAGGATGCCATAGGAGCATATTAAATATTTTAAGGTTTTTATAAGATTAATGAATGTCATAGATGAGGTTACTACATGTAGACTTTTCCCATTCACTCTAAAATATTCTTCTTATGATTAGTATATTAAATTTCAAGAAAATTCCATCACCTCATGGAATCCATGCCAAAATACTTTCCTTGCATAATTTGGGCAAGTTATTAATCCACGTTTGGTGTATCAACATTTCACCAGCATAAAGATAGATCCCAATGAGTAATTTTGGGCCTTTAATGCAATATTTCAAAATATGTACACTTATTTGAATGTTTTATACAAACTAAAAGTAAATTTGGCACTTGAGATGTATAAGAATGCTTTGGACCCCATCATTGTAGTGTTTCTATGGAGAGCTACCATCTCTAATACTTTAGCCTTGGTGTATGAAAAATATATCAATATTAATAAGTAGCTCAATCCTCAAATCTCAAGGGGCCCAATGTTTAATAATGGTTTTCCATATTTGAATCGTATGCTAATTAGAATGTATCCACATTCAATCAAAATTAGTTATACATTCTGCTTCCCATGACATAACAAGTAAAAAATTAGAATTATGGTTCCCTAGAAAATCAAGCACAAAGGACTAGCCTTCAACAAAACCAACATCTTACTCATTCTAACACAATAGTCACTTAGGGTGTAGACTCCTCCAAGGCTAAATTAGATTCTATATAGAGAATGGTCTAAATCTTGAGCAATGAATTCTTGAGTATGTAGAGAAGGATGGGAAATACCATTAATCAGAATAGTAACCAAAATTCTAGTTTTCCATGATATAAAAGGCCCTTCAATAGACCCACCAATAATGTAGAATAATAATAGTCCACTAAGCTACCTGAAATCAATATCATGGAGACAACCTTGGCTAATTGGTGTAGAGTTCATAACACCTCACAACTTGGGGAATTAGACTATGTGGAGTTTTATGTAACATTTGAAATTTTCCAAAGGGAAATGGTCAAATGGGATCAAATTATGAATCCCCTAGACCTCTTTCATGAATATGACCCCTCAAGTGTATCTATGGTCCTATAAACTTACAAGTTTCCCTTCCCCAAAAAATATGACAACATTCAAGAAGATAATTATGATGAAGTACAAGTGTTTTATAGTTTCAATAGGAACATTACAATTTGAGAAACAAAGAAACTCTCACCACTTATACTACTCCTAATAATATAGTTATTACCCCAAATCCTAAAGTGGATAATAATCCTCCTCCCACAAAAAGGAATGACCAACCTCAACATAGAGAAGAATAGATTAAGGGAGGATATAATATTATTAAGGATATGAAAAATATCAAGGCTAATATCACTCTCCATGAACTGGCACAAATCATTGATTAAAAGGAACTCTTATGGAAGTCTATCACAAGGAAGTCTATTTTATAAAAGACATAAATAGACAACACAAATGTCATATATAAAAGCAAGCCTGAGATTCCCCCTTTCTTTCTAACCATCCAAGCATTTGTCAAGAATATACACAACTATTTGGTGGATTATGGAGCTTCAACCACTATAATTATAACCTCCATTTGTTATAATCTTGGTTTAATGCCAAGTCCATCCAAGAGGACTATTTCAAAAATTGATAAAATAATGGTACCCATGATAGGAAAAATTAACTATGTACACATCTAGGCTATATTATAACCTCATGTGCATATGATTATCAACATACTAGTAGTAGATATTCTTAAAGGGTATGGGCTACTATTGAGGAGAGTTTGGTCAAAGATACTCAATCGATACCTTTCCATAAACTTATCTCATATTTTTCTAACATGGAGAGGAATTTCAACCAAATTAGAATTGATTGAGAGCCAATGATGAAGCACCCTATTAAAGAGTACAATACTACTAATGAATAAGTAAGTTATAAATCTCCTAGTCTTAGAATATATACATTTACTAAAAAAATGAAGATTAAGGCCCTTAATTTTGATAAAATAAGATCCAAGAAAGGATAAAGTGTTGGTATTGAGTTAGTCAATCCATAAGGAAATAAGTACCTAGCAATAAATAGGGTCTAATTTCTATGCACCAATAATACAGTAGAGTACAAATCCCTAATTTTGGGATTGTAATTTGTTCTCAAGAACAACATCAAGGAACTTTTGATATGTGAAGACTCAGAATTAGTGATCAAATAGGTCATAAATAAGTACCAATATAATCTATCATACTTGAAGAGATATAAACATAGAGCATGGGATTTAATCAAGTCATTTGAGGCTTTCAACATAGTGGCTATTCCAAGAGAATAAAATCTAGTTAATGAAACATTATTCACTTTTACAAAAAAATTGTCACCCCTATAGGAGTTGAAAGTGAAAAAATTTTCTATAGAGTTGGTAATTTGTCTATCAATAAAAAACAATATTGAGAATTTTGAGGTGTTAAATGATGATCAATATATCATCTAGTTTCTAACCAATTCAAGATAATTTGAGTCCCAAATAATTGATGGTGACGAAATAAGCCATTTGTGCCATGAGGAGTTGGATGAAGAAGAGATCATCCAACTAAAATAAAATTATCTCTCACTGGGGATGGTTGTCTTGGAGAGATCCTTTGACACTGATCCCCAATACCAATAACAAAGGCAACTTAAGGTTAATGAGTCTAAGTTTATCTCAAATAATTTGGGTGATGAAATAAACTTACATCTTATCAATATTGGTTTAAGCTACACTCTAGAGGAGAGATAGAGGGTCAATGACTTAAACATTAGATATAAATACATAATTTCATGGGCATATGATGATTTGAGGATCTTCAATACTAGGGTCATCACCCATACAATCCCACTCAAGATATATCATAAGCCATTCAAGTAGAGACATAAACTGGTTAATACTATTTTATAACCATTGATCCAAAAGGAGGTAGACAAGTTACTGGTTAATAGTATTTCCTATTAGGCATTTAACTTGGGTGGCTAATCTAGTTCAAGTTAGGAAAAATAATGGCAAAATTAGGCTATGTGTCAATTTAAGGAACCTTAATAAAGCTTATGAGAAATAGAATTATATTTTTCCCAGATTAGATGAAGTGATACAAACTATAAGAGGTTCTATAATGATGTATTTATTATATGGTTTTTAAGGATATAATCAAGTGTTGGCTGAATCATATGATAGAATGAAAACTACATTTACCAAAAAGTTGGGAACTTATGCATACAAGTGGATGTCATTTGGATTAATCAATGTAGGAGCTAATTTTTAAAGAGACATGGATCATGTATTCTAAGGCATGATAGGTAAATTCATAATCATATACATGGAAGACCTCACTATTTTCTCAAAAAATAGGGATAATCATATAGACCATTTTCAATCCATCTTTGAAAGATGTAAGAAATTTATTATCTCACTAAACCACAAAAAGAGTATATACAACATTATTAAAGGCAAGTTGTTGGACCATATTATCACCAAACATGGGATCACCATTAACCCAAATAGAGTTTATGTAATTTACAAAATAATGTCCCCAAATAATAAAAGGAGCTTAAGTCCTTTGGGAAGATTAATTTTTTAATAAAATTTATATCAAGATTTATAAAAATTGTCAGACCTCTGAATGCAATGCTTACACAAGATGCCAAAGTGGAATGGACACCTAAATCCATAAGGTCTTTTCAAGACATTAAAAATTATATATCATAGGCCCTAGTATTGGTAAGCCCAAATTTCACTAAGGAATTTTTCCTGTACTCATTTGCTTCAGTACATACAATCACTATTGTACTCACATAAAATAAGGGAGTGAACATCCTATCACTTTCATAAGAATGAACTTAGAAGATGTAGAGCTTAAATATTCCCTAATTGAAAAGAAAATATTTTACCTCATCAAAGAGGTAAAGAAGTTATGACACTACATTCTTAGGAAAAAGACCATTCCTATTATACCAGACCCTACTGTCAATCTTACACTATGATAGAATGAGTTGGGAGAGCATAGGGGTAAATGGATGGAAAAATTACAAGATTTATATATTGAGATAAAATATAGTAAGATCATTAGATAAAAAGGTATTATTCAATTAATTAATTAACCAGACCTGTGTATCATCATCAAAGAAGTCTACCAAACACAAGTTTCCCAAGAATAATGGTATTAAAATATCATTCAATTTTTATGCACTAAAACATGTTTGCAAGAATTTAAAATAGATCAAAAAATATCCTTGAGGATCAAGGTTGATCATTATATGATCAAAAAGGTAATTCTCTATAGGAATAAATATTAAGGCATTTATTTAATATGTGTATCACATGATGAAGCCCAATATATTCTGGAAAACTTACATCAGAAGATTGGTAGTGACCACCCATTTGGCAATAATACAACCCATATAATCCTTAAAATGATTATTATTGGCCAATAGTATTTAAGGATGCTTAATCTCACATAAGGACATGCTAATAATACCAATTTTTGGTAAAAATATATGTACACACATTAATTTCACTTCAACCCATGATCGAAGATAAGCAATTTGCCCGATAGGGATTAGATTTCATTGGTGTTAACAACTCAAACTCTTCATCTAGGTGCAAATTCATGATCACCACTATAGATTATTTCACTAGATGGATTGAAGTAGCATCCACCAATAATTAAAGAGCACAAGATGTGATTAGTTTCCTTGAGGAGCATATCATGACTAGGTTTGGTGCTCCTATTTCATTGGTATGTGACAATGGGCTAACATTCCAATCAACTAAATTTACAGAATGGGCCCATGATAATTAGATCATATTCCAATCACTACCCATAAGGGAGTAGATTATTTGAATCAACTAATAATAACCTCATTGATACTATCAAGAAATTGGATGAGGAAAAACCTAAAGAGTGGCATCTCTGATTAAAATATGCACTTTGGGTAGATCAAACTCAATATAAGTAAGATTTTAAAGCCTCACCATATCTCTTAGTCTATGGGAGGTAACCGGTCTTCCCAATAATGTTTAATATGCCAACATATCAATTTATGTAGGAAAATATGGAACCTAATGAGAGGATAGAATCTAGATTTCTTGATATCATAGAAATGGAAGACTCTAGGATTGAATCCTTACATAATTTCAGTAGGCATCAATATGTAGTCAAAATATGGTTTGATAAAAGAGAAAAATTTAAAGCATCATGATATCTGACTTGGTGCTTTTATGGAATAAATCCCATGCAAATAAAGAATAACATGACAAGTTCACCCCACTATGGATAGCACCTTATCATATCTCTAAGATCTTGGGTAATAGTTATTTCTGTTTGAGGGACCTCTAAGGTAACAAATTGACATATCTGATCAATGGATAGTCTTTTAAGCACTACTTCATGACCATTCCATACAAAGATGTCTTTGAGTAACAATAGGTGTCCTAGTAGAGGTAGGGGTAGTCTAGATTTACTTTATTAGTTAGTTTCTTACTTTCAACCATTTTCTATTAAAGTAGTTTTTTATTTCTATATTTATCATTCTCACTTTATGAATGTTACTTTTTAAGGTAGTTTCCTTATTTTTAGGCTTTTTTTCATTTTGGCTTTATGGTAATCTGACTGATTACTCCTAATATACCCAAGAAATATCCTATTTGAATGGTTTCTCAAATCTATACTTTGAATTCAACTTGAATTAGTAGGTATTGCACCTTGGGTATCAAAATTATTAATACATGTAAGCAATAAGAGAGTTAACCATGAAAATGTTATAAAGGGAATGATTCTATTAGGGATATAAAAGCTTCTCCTACAACTTCATGTAAATTTAGAAATATTTTCTCATCTCCTTAGATCAAATTCAAATTAAAACTAATACTTATTTGGGATAATAACCATTGATATGGGTAAAGTTGACAAGGACATTATGATGAACCAAAATTTACCTACACTAGCTCATGATGGTTGCCTTTTCCTTTCTTTTGTTTGTATTAAAAAAAAGAGAAAAGAAAGAACAACCCAAAGTCTAAAAGAAAATAAAAAAGTATTAAAATCATACATGATGAAATAAGATCAATGTATCATATGCATCATGAAATAATAAAAAGGAAGAGAATAAGGGTGATCAAAGGCATTTCTATTGGGGATATGGTAGCCTGGCTAGAAGCAAAGCAATGCCTAAGCTTCCAAAATTTATTCTAACTTAACACTAAATTAGAATGAAACCTATAACTCATCCTATGTCTTTTATAAAATATTTTGATAAGGAGTAAATAAGATCACTTTAACACACATTGGTATAAGGTATGGGTAAAGTAATAATTTTGTATGAAGTTACCAATATTCCCATTCATGTTTCTAATCTAAACATTTCTTTTATAGCATGGTTCATGGTTGATATTAAAATTGTGAAACCATGGATTCTAGGTTCTTTAAATCTCAAGAGTATTCAACCCTATGGTTCACCATTTGTTGTACTCAACACACCCCACCTTGAATTATTGATAAACAAGTGTGGACATATTTAGTGTTAGAAAACTTATTCATAGTAAGGTTGTACATGCAAGTTTATCCTATTAATTATCTTTGGAAAATTTATGGATTTTAACATTAAATCACCTTTGTTGCATTTATCTTCCTCTTACAACCCATTTTTATTTAAATGACTTATTTGAACTAATCTATTAATGAAAATCTTGGAAATCTTACTATGTATGATAGATATCCATAATTATCAGTATTTAGATTCACTTATTTATAATTTTGGTCTTTAGGAGAATCATTTGGGAACTTTTATTGTTGGCAGCTTTAGTCAGAATATTTTCTTTGATATTTTATATTAGATACTTTATTGTCAATAAATTATTCTTTAGATCTTATTATTTGGTAACTTTTTGTTTAGGATTTTGGTATTTGGAAACTTTTCATTTGGTAACTTTCTTTGACAAATCATCCAGAATAATAATTTAGTCTTTATAAAAAGTGTTTGTCATTTTGGCTTTCAAGAAAAGTTTCATGAATTTCCTTGAAGAATAATTTTTTCTTTGGGGTCTTTCATTTAGAACCTTTAGCTTGAAAAAATCAAATCATTTATCCCAAACACAAGCATTGACACCTGACTAAACCACACATTGATAGGTGTCAAAAATAGAAACACCATGGCACCCTTCTAAATGAGTAAGCATCCAACATGGCATGTCCACTAAGCCAAAGTGTTCAAATTTTAATTAAATGAACATGAAAATCTTTGAAATGTTGGTGATTAATGGTGCATGAACTGAGATTGAATGCTAAAAGGCTATAACATTGATATGATAAATAAATTCATGTTCATTAATTGTTAATAAGCTTGAGAGAATATTGCCCTCTAAGAATTCAAGCCCTAATTACATTCAATCAAGGTATGATTTACATAGAAGAGATTCAAATAACCATTATAAGGAGCCAAAATTCTATCATCACCAAGGACTAATAATGGAATCTTCATCCAAAATATACATAGGAGCCTAGGCACCATCTAGATTTCATATAAAAGATTCAATGAATTATATGGAGATAATATTTTATACCTCTATGTTTGATGGTACCTACTCTAACTACTTAACTCTATGGGAGGATATATAAGGCATCAACATATATGAATTTTATGAGGATGACTCTACAAAAGAATGATAAGTAAAATTTTAACTACTTTATTTCAAACATCAAACACTTCACTATGTTTTTGTCAAACCTCAGGTCATGCCATACATCGACATGTTATGTGACTTATTCTTCAATGGAAGGATTGTAGATGATGTCTTCCTCCACCACATCAATCACAAAACAATCATCATCTATATATCAATGGAATCATTCCAAAGGTATTTACACTTGTCAATATTATATGCCACATTTGATTTACATAGTGTAATCTCCTAGAAGAAAAGTAAAAATATAGAGAAGACAGTGAGCAAATGGCTTCTCCCTGGAGAAACCTTTTTGATAAAGGATAAGAATCCTATGTCCATCACCAAATTTTGAATAGGAATTCACATTGGCATGACAATATTGAAATGCTTATATGGTCACATGAGCATCCATTTCCTTCACTTGGAATGGGTATCATTATTCAACCTATTGTTGACCTTAGAATACACCTATGCATTACAAGATATAATTAGTGCTTGATTGCATGAGTTGGTGCTGAATAAATATAAGAATACCTAAGGGTTTAAATTTTACATGATGTCTTACCTTCTTTATGTTGTCATGGGTATTGTCTACATACATAATGGGTCTCTCTAGGAACCAAATATTGATTATATAAAAAATAGGATTTGTGATGTTTATTCATTTGTGCATATCTATATGAATACCAAAAATATATTAAGTATTGTTGAGGAATTGTATCCCTAGGTTTGGAGGGAAATTCATGAGGAACCCATGCCCAGAGTGTCTAAAATTATCACCAATTCACTCATGTCAAAGGATGACTATTGGGTATATCTATATTACACCATGATAATGGTTACTAGACATATGGTTGATCCTCTACACCTCATAAAATGCATCCCTAATAAGCTAGCTGAGTAAGAAATTACTTATCAACTATGTGAGGGGATCGATGAATATTTGACCAAAAATAAGAATAGCAAATTTCATGTCTCCCATATCATGATTGGGAGGATGTGTTACACCTTTTTAAGACATTTTGGGTAAGTTTTTAAGACTAAGAGATCCTATGCATTGGCCACCTTACCCAATAGAAATTGGTAACCCCATAGTAAGGTACAACAATACATTTATAATCTTAGCATTCAGTATAGTCATGAGCCTTATGATCATGAATTCTTATTTCTTAATGCAAAGGATGATGCCAAAGTCTTTGAAAGGGATAATATAGTTGGAATAAATGAACACTTACTCAAGGTAATCTAGGTAGATCCTTCCATCACAATTTAATAAGCACAATATAGGGTTCCACCACCAAGAGGATGGATTGATTTATACTTTTGGAATACTAGACCTCTTTAGCAACTACATGAAAAAAATCAAGACCCCTAAAATCCACCCAATATTATTAAAGTTTTAAATCAAGATCAAGGTGAAGGGGAAATATATTTTTTGTAATACAAATTAGAATTGAGACTCCTTATGTTTAATCACCCATAGTTGAATTGAGGGAATTAAAATAAGAACTTTAGGTAGAGATAATTCAATATAAGGAGAAATCTCTCAAGAAGGAATATGAACCTATCTATATAGACTCCTATGACTTATAGGACCTCACACCAACTATTTTATACTTGGTAACCACAACATCTAATGTGTAATTCCCTCTTCTTACCCAACAAGTGGCTTTTCCTCCAACTAAAAATGTGACTATATGATAAAAAAGGAAGTCCAAGGTAGGAAGGCCTTAGGTGAATTTTATAGAGAGACCAAGTGAAAAAACACAACCCTTGATTGAATATTATCTAGTGGATGAAGAAGATGAATAATAACTATAGTAAGCCAAGGTCTTGAGCTTGCAAGGACTCAAGGAAAGGAACTCATTAGTAGTGAATAATCAAGGGTTTGCTTCCTATTACTCCCTTAGGCCAATATCATATTATAAAATTATGTTGTGTCACTACTATCATTTGGACCCATTACTACAACCATTCCTTTGGTTGTCACCTCTGTTACTACTACTACTACTAGCTAACCCAACACTCACTTTCTAGTATCCTCTACTTAGTTGAGTTCACCCAGGCTTTCCTTAGGAATAATTCAAACCATGATAATGGTATCCACTAGGAAAAATATAAGGAATAAACTTGTCTACACTATATACCCAATACCACATATGGGGAATGTAGAATGGTCAAAGATAATATGGCCTTCCATGTCAAATCTAGCTCTTGAGATTGAGCCTTTATAGGATACCCAAATAGAGGCACAACCATTAGACCCAACATAATTAACACTTCTAGACTGGTCTAAGGAATTAAGAGCTTCAACTTCTAAGAGGCCAGACCAAAATATCAATGAGCTACCCACTATGATCTCACTATTTAACAAGTCTATTAGTTGTGTACAAAGGTTAAAGAAAATAAAATAGAGGACATCATTGGGAAAATATTGATTCTATAAGATAAATAATAAGTATTTTCTCTTTCCAGAAGATATAATAGAAGAATGGTTAAGTCCCCTTACATTTATGACTCTAGGTCCTATATGGAGACCCATAATAGAGCCTTGATATAAATCTATGAGGGTACTGATCAAGGGAGGAAAGATCTAGAGCAAGAATTGGAAAATTTCAAAGAACAATAGTCAGTCATTTATGTTCCCTCCAATATTGAGTAGGATGTTCATAATTCAATATTAAGGCTATATGGTAGACTATACACTATCATCTCCTTGAGGACACAATTGGACCCTCACTTAAATGGATAAATTATTCAAAACTTTTAAATAAGATGAGACCAAATTGATTTTTTTGGTTTTATACACCCCAAATAAGTCTTTCAACCATCTTGACTTAATGTCACCCTTGGAGGCATCAAGTAAATTAAATTTAGTGGTCATCCAGACCTAAAAATCAAGGGAGTGGATACAATTTGATGACACCTTAGTCTCTAAGATAACTGAACAAGAGAAGCAATTAGGATAAATTTTGAATGAATTGGAGTTGGAAAGTGGATGGGATGGCACTAGAAATTTAGTGGTGAGGTCCATTTTTGATCAAATGATTCAACAA
Organism: Torreya grandis; assembly: GCA_037957365.1. Taxonomy (NCBI): domain Eukaryota; kingdom Viridiplantae; phylum Streptophyta; class Pinopsida; order Cupressales; family Taxaceae; genus Torreya; species Torreya grandis. The sequence goes on from JARHVA010005585.1 coordinate 1,009,373, forward strand.
GCCTTAGTAAAATTCAATAAGAGTCTTTAAAGATTAAATTTTGAAGATATTGAGGCTAAGCTGAGCTTTGTGAGGAATAAAGACATAAAAGTAGAGATCTTTAAGATAGGCTTCAGAGCCACAAAAGCTAAATATGCAAGATTAATAACACAAGTTAATAGGGTGAATAGACCATATATTTTATACATGAGCATATTAATATCAAAATATGTTGTTGGATATAAAAATTACCAAGAGATAGAGGTAAAGAGGAAGTTTAGATCCACCCCATCTACCATTTCAACCAATGTGTTAGTTTTAGCACCACCTCCATCTACCAGTTCAACTACCCAAACTCCAGTTGTGATCAACTCATAGATATTTTGATATCAAATTTGTATGCCATTTTTTATATATGATTTATTTGAAATAACTATAGATAATTATGCTTCATTAAATTCATTTTATAGTTAACTAATTTTTTTTCCAACATGTGCACATTGCATGATTGTATAAAAGTAAATTTTTTGTAATTTATGAGTTGTAACATTCAATTTTTCATTAAACTAAAACTTAAGTTTTTCTTATTTTGATGTAATATAAATATTTAAAACACTTAGAATATGAGGTGACCCCTTACCCAAGTATTTAAATATAGACAAAACCTCTTTCAAAGGGTTAGATTTTTGACTAATATAATAATAAATCAAGTCATTGATTGTCATACAACTACATTGGTTCTTTCTCTTCCTTTTTCTATTTTAAGATTTTAACTTATTTGTCTTTGTCAATTCAATAATTTTGAAGTGTGAAAAATATATGGATAATCTTGATTTTTATCATTTATTTATACTAATAATATATGTGAAAAAAAAAATGGAAAATTAGTAAATTGCATTGATTTTAAACAATCAATTTAGTCTGAATTGATATTCTAGGTTGTGCAGGAGTGTCTCCCTTTAGTATAGTCTTCTAGGTGTGTGTTGTGTATACTCTATATACCTTCCTATTATGAGTTGTAATATCTCAAATAAGGGTGTGAAATATAAAATCTTAAGATATTATCCTTCAATTGAGATCATTAAGTTTCCTATACCTACTTTACCTAGACTACTTAACTGTGCTTGTTTGTGAGTGTGCAGTAGCTACAAATGACAAGTATTGGTTTTGGAAACACTCATAAAATAAATAAAAAACCTTGAAAGTGACCCTTTGATAACATAATAATTTATTTTATGCCTTACCTTCCCCTTTTTTTTAGTTTCTTTTGAGATCTACCCATCATAGAGTAATTCTCCACCTAGCCAAATCACCTAGTGTTTACTTCTTTTATATTTCACACATCCATCCATTTACCTGGTTAAACGACCTACATACTAGACTTGATATTATACCAAAGGATTGTTTTAATTACATACCTAAAACTCATTCCCTATATTAGAGCTTTATTTCCATAGATATCCTAAAATGTTAGAGGCTACCTCATTTAATTTATGTGGTGTGCATAAAATTCATATCAACATCTATGTTTTCTTCTTGCATTTGAATTTTTTGACCTACAAAATATCTCACAAAGTACCACTTGATTCAAAGGGGATATTTAGGCACCAATGGATCCACCTAAAAGGTATGTATCTCTATCCATACTCTATTTTCTTTATTTACCTAGTAATTTAGATATTTCTTAGTTTATTATTTTTGGACTATATGTGTGTATCATTGCTTATGCTCTTCCTTATACCAAATAAGTTATTATAGTTATAGGGTTTATTAGGCATGAAATTTATCACCTAAGTTTCATAAACTCCCATTTATTTTACCACTTAACCTTATATTTTATTTATTTTGTACCCTCTTTACAACCATTTACTTTACTTACACTTTTTAAACCACTTTCACCATTACTTATATCACATTAATCCCTAGAGAAATCTATAACCCATGTGACAGGATTAATATTTGGAACCCTTTCTTCTTGAAAATTTATTGTATATTACCCTCTACTAGGCCTATGATTATTATATGTCCTTACCTAAAATTTTAGTATACATGTTAAGTATGCATGTAGGCTCTATCATTATGATATATTTAGTATGCTAGTTTATTTATTGAAAGAGGATTAACATAGGTCATTGTATTCCATGCATACATTATGTTGAACCCAACATCAACCTTATCCCACCTCTAGTAGGATAAATTTCTCCTTTTTACCATCTTCACTCTATCTTCACATCATCATATATTTTAGTGAATCTTTTTAACAAATTATATTAGTCATCTTGATATAATTTTCCTAATTTACAGATTGCATCGGCCAACCCAACTCAATTTTGTGTCTCATTTTGATTGCATTAGCTAGATCAATATAGTCATGCATCTAATTCCAATTACATTAGCCATCTCAAGATAATTTTATGTCTCCTATCTACTACATCCACCAACCTGATATAATTTTTTGCCTCCTTCCAAGTTCATCAGTCTGCTTGATATAGTTCAATTTTACTAATTTTGCTAACCAACTACATCAACCTATTGAATACCATTTTAATGTTTATTTCATTTTATCATACATTACATCTTACTATTTTATAATTTTAATCTAAATTATTTGAATATATATATATATATATATTCAAATAATTTAGATTGAAATTATAAAATATATATGTATATATATATATATATGTATATGTATGTATATATATATATGTATATGTATGTATATATATGTATATATATATATATATATATATATATATATATATATACATATATATACATACATATACATATATATATATATGTATATGTATGTATATATATATACATATATATATATATATATATATATATACATATATATATACATACATATACATACATATATATATATATATATATATATATATATATATATATATATTTCTTTTCTTTCAATCTAGAATTATGTTCTGATAATTATAAAAATCATACGAACTATAATTTTGGGCAAAATGGTTACAATTATTACCTAATGCATGATATGAGGGGTGCTTCACTAATACTCAATCTATTATATAGAACTATATATGGAATTTATATTCTACATACCTCATGTTATATCAAAATCACCTAATTTTTTATTTTCAGCTAATATAAAGCCTTTCAACTATTTGGTTTTATAGTACACTAGTAAGTGATTAGCCATAGGAAGTTACTCTCAACATACCTTAAAGATGGGACAATACAATTATATTATGGTGTAATATTTTATAATCAATTCCATTTTAAGTCTTGTTCACTATTTATGCTTGAGATCACTATATCTGAGATCCTACAAATCAAGCATACCTATCTTAGTTATACCTTCCATATATCAAAAATTGTTTTGTTCATTTGCTATTATTTGGTCCATTTATTAGATTTGATCAAACTGTATATGCCATCCTGATATATTTTTATTATTTTTTAAAATGTATCTATTACCTTGGTAAATTTATATATTTTCCATACTATACTTTCTATAATGATACATTTTTGTTATTTTAAAAAACTACATCATCTATCTTGATAAAATTATGTGTGTTTTATAGCTATATTAGCCAACATGATATAATTTTAATATTTATTCTAACTACATCATCCAACCTAATATAATTCATTTTGTGATAATATTGTATCAACTAACTTGATATATATTTTTTCTTGTTCTTATTTCCTACTATATCATCCAACCTGATATACTCTATTTTTAGTAATCTTATGCAATCAACTGAATCAATTAATTTGATCAAATTTATCCTTCATCTTTCAAAATGGAACATATCTTGGACCAATACAAAGAAAAAAATTGTTAGGATTTTTAAGGATTTTATAACAATCCTGATGTTATGGAACCAACTAAATCTGATATATTTTTCAACAAAAATTCAATGCATTATCATTTATCAATGTCTCCAGACCATTATACAAATGATTTTAATATGGATTCCACTATATCTAAAAATTATGAGCGATATAACCCTAAGAACACTAAGAAAAGTCATGTAATCCATGATCATGAAGAGGAAAAAGGTGATGTATAATAAACTAAATAGATGATTATGTTTATTAAATAACATCCTAAGCACATGGGAAAGGATCCTATGGTTTTCTATCACATCATGATGGAACCCCATGTGTAATATCCTCCTTCCCTTTCTCATAGTTTTTCTACAAGACTTGCGGAAAATCCAATTTCCTCTACATTAATTTATTCTTCATCATACACCATGCCTATCATGGCTATTCGTTCCTTTAGTTTGCCTACATAAATTAATTATGTCTATAACATTATTAATACCACATCCAATGCATCACTAAATACCACTAGTGTTAAGACCCCACTAGGCTAATCAACTATTAAACTATTTTTTTGCATGTAATTATTGTTAATATTATTTACAGTTAATTATTTATTACTTGACAACTAAATACATTAAAATAGTAAATGTTGGAATAAAATTATCCCACAAGATAAATCAAACACATTTAGTAATCAAGTAATAAACCAATCTATGAGTTGAATAACTATCAATCAACTAAAATAAAATGAAACACGTATAACAAATACTGATATAATCTATAAATTACTCATAAATGTGCTTATAACCACTAATGTTTATACTTTTAAAATAATATACATTTTAAAAAACCACTACTACGTTAAACATTCATCAAGGAATAAGTTAAAATATAGTAAAAAGTCAAATTTACAATACAATAATGTACAATAATACTAAAGAGCTTCAGAAACAACTCAATGATCCATGATTGTAACCTAAGTATGGTTCTAATAGGTTGAACAACTGATAGAGGGATAGCATCATCTAAGTGCTTTACCTCCAACCATGGACCAATGGTCTCCCACACCTACCCACTAAGAGTGTCCCTACCCTTCATGGAGGGGTAAATATGAACAATTATAAATATCAAGAAATCAACTTGAACCCATGGGTGTACTATCACTATTACATGTAATAATCATAAAGACCATGAAATCTAATCCTCTATATAAATGATATCTTTAAGCACATGTAAACCATAATTATAGTGGAATGACCATGTCCCAAATAAGACATTACTTTTACCAAATTTTTTATTAAATAAATTAGATATACTAATATGAGTCAAATCCACTCACACTAAACTCTCTTATACTAAACCACTATTCACATGATAATAAGGGGGTAGGTATATAAGTTTCCCACTAACACAATCCTATAACTATCTCTAGTTATCTAATTACCATAATTCAAGTAGAAAAATACAGTGTTCAACATACATTTAACACAACATGAAAAAACAATACAACCGGTCATAACATCAAATTCTTTGGTTCTATTTACCTAATCAAAAATATAACATTCATATATTTTTAGAAATGCATTTGACTAGGTATGTGTAGGGATAGAGTAGTAATTCAAAGTACTCAGAGTCCAAGTTGACATACTCCTTTAAACAATTTTCATGCATGTGCATATACATTAGATACTAAAGATCACCATTTTCCCATAATTTCCAAGATGACTTCAGCAGAAACATTTCCTATGATCCTCTTTAATCAATTTTACCCTTATTCATTTCATCATGTTTTGATATTAATGATAACCATATTTAATAAGATTATATACTATATACAAATATGCCTTATATTTCCATACAATAGATTCATCAAATCTTTACTACTCAAAAAATAGGTATACTCGATAAAGATATGTTATTCTAAAACAACCAAATCAAAGGCAATCCTTCACCTTATAATTCAAATTATCATGAATAGAAATATTGAGTCATTATATATTCTACTTGGAAACCCAAGCCATCATCAATAACCAAACATGGTCCTTTAATAACAATTTTGTTATTATTTTCCTTACATACTAGTATAAATATCATTTTTGTAATGTTATTTAGGTGAGTTCAAATATCCATTGGAATGATTCCTATATTATTTGACCAAAAATCTCTATATGTATACATGAATAAATATTTATACATTTATTGGAGAAAGATACAACCATCACATACAAGTTAACCTTACACCCAATGATCCATAGATCAAGGCATCATTATAACTCAACCTATTCCATAATACCTACAACTTATTAATCAAGAAGAAAAAATTAAGATTAGTGCATATAAATAATGGTATCATTTTAACAATTAAGGAAATAAGACTAGATTTATTATTACATACATGATGTATAAGATATAGAAATATATCATATTTATGCAAGATTATATATGGTTCCATTTATTTTCCCATTGGATAGAATTTGATAGGTTAAAATGAATCAATTCATTACTTGAAGCTATACAAGTAGTCCTAGGTTCTCTCTAGAGATCGATTATAGGTGTAGGACAATAGAAAATAGTCAAAATCCATTATGATTGATTTTACCCCTATTCCATAATTTATTTTAAAACATCATAGGGCATTTAAATATATGAAATAAGTGAAAGACAAGGCCTTAAACATACTTACTAAAATTTTGTAGGTTTTTTGTAACTTTTTAAAAAGCGTTACAACTTTACTCACTAAAACTAACTCACAAAATTTACATAGTAAAAACCCTCGACAAAGGCCAATGATCCTAAGAAAATTACATGACAATAATCTTTCAATTATGGTAGGAAAATATTTCAATATCATTTTATAGGCCTGGGGATAGAATAAAATTCTATCCCTAGGTCCATAACTGAGATATTAAAATTTTATAAACAAAATCTACCTAGAAAATGTATTTGGATGGGAATAATAATTATATACCAATCTATATTTATTTATTCTCAATAAAATGCAATTTGTTACAAAACCCATTTCTTTTTTAGGTATTAAATTTGATATTACTTGCCTAGTCAAGTATGCCAATGTCTAGTTGTATATTTGGGTAGATCTTCCTCTTCCTTGATAAAGGAATTCTTCTTTTTTCCTTATGCCATCTCATGATCTATTCCTTTCCCCATTTCTTCTTTATCCATTTTACTCCTTCCTTGCATGATATACATGGCCAAATTTCTCTCTTGGAACCATACCAAGATTTTCCTCATGCAACTCATGCTAGTAAATGTATTTTTAATCTCTTACTATTGTTTAATAAAATTTTTCTACCTAGTTTTTGTCATGGTCATTGTGTAAAACCTCATGATTTCCCTAAAATTACTAGTCAACATTTTCTATCATGGAAAAAACCTAATTGATTACCTTTTTCCAATTTACATTTCATTAAAACATCAAAATTATGTAGCCCTAGAAACTTCCACATATAACCCAATTTATTAATATTTTTAAAATTTATGGCTTAATCCACTAAATGCATAAATATCATTTTTGTTTTATTTACCTTAGGGGGATTTATTTAAGCTAGTTATTTACATTTTAATGTAAAGCATACACCAAGACAAGTAAACACCCAAACCTTATAGGTTAAAATGTCTAAGTTTTGAATTTATCTTTTTAAACAAATGCTTTTGATGGAAATTTGCCTTGTTTATACCTTATGAAATGCCCCTCAATGGAAAATAAAAACTAGCCAAGTTAGTCAAGTAACCAAACAAGGAAAGGCTATACAAATCCTAAAAACCAACATAGTAGACAAGGTTAAGAAAACATAGTCAAATGAGATAAATAAGGAAATAATAATATAACTATATCACGAATCTTAATGTAGCTATCTAAGTGACTACATAAGCAATTTAGTTAAAATTATACACTTTGTTAGAGCATTTAATTTTAAGTGTACTTAATTAACCCTTAGCCTTGGTAATTAATTAAATAGTAATAATATATTATTTATTAACATGAGGTGTAAGCCTCATGTAAATAAATAATAAACTTATAATTATTTAATAGTTACAAAATTTAAATTAAATTGCTTTATCAAGATGGATGAACTAGTTATTTCTACAACAATCACCTCCCTTGAAATTTCATTATAAATAGGGTTTTACCCCTATTATGAAATCATTCAAATATGAATTTATTTTATCATATTTAACCTATGAAACTTGTGAAGGTTGTTTGATAGAAAAAGTGATAAGAGGAAGAATATGTTGTATTGGGTCTTGGTTTCTCAATAATCTGAATAATCACCATTGGTGGGGTTTTTACCTCTTTGAAGTTTTTCCATAGTAATTTTTTGTGTTGTTGCAATTGATTTGTGTAATTTTTGTTTGTTATTCATATACACTTCTAGATCCATCCTGTGTATTAACATGACGTATGTTTGAGTTATTTTGACATGGTTTCAGAGCCAATGGGGTGTATGTGATTGGCAAGAGGGTTAATATTTGATATTAAATTAAAAATATATTTATTTATTAATATATAAGGATATTTAAATATTTTATTCATTTCCTAAGCATTGTTTATAGCCTTGGAAGGAATTAACACAAATTGTGGAGTATTTGATTAATATATCAAGTTTTTAGATCAGTTTGTCATCTAGATCTCCAAAAACAAGTAACCCAGAAGAATTCAAAGATTTTTTAAAGATAAATATCAGACTTGGGCACCATTTTTATATTTTTACAACCTCTTGGTTGAATAAATTTATCAAAAATTATTTACAAAAATTTTGGTGTTGTTTTGTAGTGTTAAACATTATTTTTTTCAATCAAATTGAGTGACAAAACACCTGCTAGACCCTGAGAAGGATACCTCAAGCTTTTGATATTTTTTATTCCTCATTTGGGTTACATTATATGTATATATTATCTTTTAAAATTATTAATTTTTTTTTAGGAATAATTTTTTTTGTGAAGCTTTTGATGCTTCATTGCATGATTTAAAGGGTGTCTAACACTTTTTAGAGCATGAGAAGGCTTCCTCCAACTTGTAGCTTCACCCCTTTATCCTCCTGAGTTATAGAATCAAATATATCAAGATTATGAGGTAATTAAAATGTTTTTAAATTTTATTTAATAAATATTTTATTTATTTATTATAAATCTTCCGTTTAAGCAAGATGTGGGCCCCGCTTTGAATAGTTATTTTTACCGTAAAGTTAAAAAATTGAAATCAGTCCTTAATTTTAAAATTACATGCACGTATTTATTTTTAGTTATATATTTTTTAATTTAAAAATTATAAAAAATAATATTTAAATATTAATTAGTGCATATCAATTTATAAGAGTTAGATGAATTGGTGGACCTTATTTTGCTAAAAGCTTGTCATTAAGGAGGTTCTATGTTCAAAATCCCTTAAAATAAAAATTCTAATTTGGTTATTTTTTAATTTGTTAAAATTTATTTTAATTTTAATTTTTTGGTTTGTGTGCCAAGTTTGATGCATTTAAAATTCTAGTTGACTTGTCAACCTTCTTGTGACATTTGATCTAATAAAAAATTTGTTGGCCATAGTCACATAACCAATCAATCCCTCTATTTTGACACCTTATGGACACATCTACGTGGTCCATTTTGTGTTTTTAAACCTCTTATTATAGTTTTAATAAATTTTTCAATAATAGTGTCTATATGGTGGTTCTAAGTACAACTCTTTCGACACCTAATTAGCGCAACCCTATTTAAATTTTTTTACATTATTTGGAATCTAAATTGTGAAATTAATCATATTTGCATATGTAATTCACTTTATTTTAGAAAATAGTTTGAAAAAATATTTAAAAAATAGTTAATTTGTTAAAGTGTTCTTACATTAGTGTATTTTTATGACACTTATGACACCCTATTTTATCATACTTTTAAAATTTTGTCTAGCATTAAATTGAATAATTATTGTATGTTTTCACTTTAAATTTGTTTTGATTATAAAATAAAGTTAAAATTCACCCTAAATAGGATTTATTTTAAGTATTTATTTATTGTCATTCTTAAAAGGAAGTCTATGGCTTTGCCTAATTTTGTTTTAGATCAATCACAAATCTTTAATGAAAAATAACTATAATATATAAAAAAAATTATGTTAAATCTGAATTTATAGGTCAAAAGTTATGGAATATTGTCATTGAGACTTAAAAACCCCTTTTGGATTACATGTGACCCCTAATCTTATCACTGCATTTCAATAGCAATAATAGAGAGCTATGTCCATTATCTTATAGAGTATTAAGGATGAATTCCTTATTCACATTGTTAATTAAGAGTCTCTTAGTGATGCTTGGAAACTTATTGAATCCATGAATGATAGCACTCTCCTCTCAAAAATTATTAAGTTAATCCTTTAATTGCTAACTAAACCTATAAAAGGTGATAAAAATGTTGTGAATTTTCTTGCTAAAATTAATAACATTAAAGTTCAGTTAGATGATTTTAAATGTAATTTGATTCAAGATAAATTAATTTATTTTATCATTAAATTAAATATTCATAAAAAATTTAGAAATTTTATTTCAATTTTTAATTCTAAATATCAAACTGAGTAAGATATCTTTGACCTTACCACTTTGTCTGCTATCCTGATTCAAAAAGAGTAAATTATGACCAAATTTGATTCAAAAGAGAATGATACTTAGGCACTTATCATCTTAAATACTATTTATAACAAAAAAAACAACAATAATAATAAAAAATCTAACCCTTATCTTATTTATAGCTCAAACAGGAAGAAAAACTTTGGTAATAAGAATCATATACGTAATTTTAATGGAAATTGTAATCTATGTGGTAAATTTGGTCATATAATGGAAACCTGTTATAAAAATAAGGATAGATTTAACAATCAATACTCTAAAAATAACATATGGAAGAAATCTAATCAAAACAAATAGAATAATCAAAACCCTAATCATAATAACAATCAAGATCATAATTTTGACATTATTGCTTTGTAAGATACCTTATTTACCTCTAAAAAAATGAATTTTAGATAGCATTGCATCAAACCATATTAAATTATTATCTAATATTTTATGTGATTCTAGATATTTATATGAAAATATTTACTTAGGAGATAATTCTTTCTTAGAAGCAACTAAATTGGGAAAAGCTGAATTTTCAAATATTGTTATAAATGATGTTTTCCATGTACCAAAACTTAATGATGATAATTTCCTTGTAACATTTATTAAATATAGTTGGTTCATTATAAATCAATATAGGTCTCTAATTTTTTAAGGTGTTTCAAATAATAGTTTATGTATTTTCTCTTCTTCTTATGCATGTTTACTTTCATCACATAGTAAGAATGAATTTCAATTATGACATGAAAGATTAGGACATGTTAATTTTATAATATTACATGACATATCTTCAAATAATATATATTTTTTACTTCTTTTTATCCCCTCTCATCATAAAACTTGTGAGGGTTATTTACATGATAAACAACATACTAACCCCTTTCGCAAGAATCATGATGTGAATTCCTCACATCCTTTAGAATTGATTCATAATGATGTTTTAGGACCTCTTGAAGTTTTTTATCTTAATATTTATCTATATTATATTATTTTTACTGATGATTATATATAATTATCTGGTCATATTTCATTAAAAATAAATCTGATGTGTTGTCTAAATTCAAGGAATTTAAAGCTAGTGTTGAAAATGCATCTAATTTTTTTATTAAGAGATTAAGAACTAATAATGGTAGTGAATATATTAGTAAATATTTTGAATATTTTTACATTAATTTTAGTATATTAATGGAATTAATAACTCCATATTCCCCTTAGAAAAATGATATTACTGAAATGAAAAATTACATAATTATTAAGGTGGCCAAAATAATGTTGCATTCTGTAAATGTTCCTCCTAGTTATTATAGGCCAAACCATGAATACTACTATGCATATTTTGAATAATAATACTTTCTTAATATTTATATTTTTTATACATAAAAAATACATGTGTGATCATATAATTTCATTTGTTTTGATGAAACTATTTTGTTGTTACTTTAGAGATACTAACTATATTAATAGTGCCTCATATACATGGTATTTTTTTAGTAAAACTATTTAGTTTTGATTCTTGAAAAGTAATTGTTATAATTATATTATAATAGATATATTTATTTATATGAGACATTAAATAAAATATATAAATACTATGATTATTTTAAATTCATATGAGTTAGCATGGAAATATATTATATGTAGAACATCATGCTTAATTTGACAAGATGATCATGTTTAGTTATTGCATTTGGTAAAAAGATCATGGTCATTAAGTTTAGATATTTTGTGTTTTTATTTTTTTTAAATGCTTTCCTTTGATTATTAGAGCAATTCTATGATAATATGCTTAGATACTCTCATTTGATTATATTATCATTTGATTTTTTATGCTAACATCATTATATGCTTCATTTGATAATAATATATATTATGAAATGCAAAGTGTAAATAGAGTTTGTATTATTAGCTCTTCATCATTTACTTTACTAAGAATTCTATTCATACATCTCTGAATTTATTTATTTAAATCTCATATATGTTTTATTGGATAATGGAGTTTCATGATAAAATTATCCATATTTGATGTATGAGAGGTTATACCTCAATATTTTGTTGAATCATATTAAAATTGAAAAGTTTTTTATAAGACTCAAATGATAAAATGAGTTATTGATAATAGGATATCTAATGTTTGGCTAAACTTAGTATCATATTATTAATAAATTATTGTATGCACATCACATGATAGTTGGGGATTCTCATCTTGTCAATATTATAGATGTCCAATAATGAACTACATACAATAATTTATGTTTCTTCACTAATTTTGTAATTAAAATAGTGAATGTATTTTCTTTAAAATATGACTTGATTAGTTTAAATGTGTCTTACTATAGAAAAACATATGTTATATTTTTATGTACTTGGTTGTTATGATGATAAACATATTGTGATATCATGAATCTATTTTTGGATGTGTTTAAATTTTTGTGTAGGTGTGTAACACCAATAATTTAAGCATATTAAAGTTCATGTGCATTTTTTCTGAGAGAAAGTCCTCAATGTTGATATATATATATGCATTTCTATCTTACAGATGAAAAAGTGGTAGATATATTCACAAAACCACTTGATGCTACCAAGTTTTATCAATTTCATGTAATGTTAGGTCTCTCAGAGTTTCCATTGAGAGGGAGTGTGCATGACAATGCCACTTCCTAATTTCCATATGTTTTTTCTTATTTTCTATACTTATTCTCAATTGAAAAGCAATGTAAACTTTTTGTGGAAGTTATGTTATTATAAACATCATGTGGAAGTTTTAATTTTGTATCCAATATATAAAAACATACTTTGTAATAGAGGTCTTTATGTTATAAAATACTCTAATTATGCTTATATGATTATTCAAGAGAAACTGTGAGATGTAGTCTCATGATCTTGCTAGCTTAAACTTACTTTCAAATAGTTTATAGATTATAATTCCTTTTTTTTCAAAAGGTGATGTTTGGGATGATGAAGGTTTTTAAATCCTTCAATTTTTCACATAGTATAATTCTTTTTTTGAGGTGACTATGACATTTATCCCCACTTATCATTAAGGGCGAGTTTTAGAGTATTTAATTTAAAGTGGATTTAATTAACCCTTAAACTTGATAATTCATTAAATAGTAATAATATATTTTTTATTAACATGAGGTGAAAACCTCCAATAAATAAATAATAAAGTTATAATTATTTAATATTTACTAAATTTAAATTAAATTGCTTTATCAAAATGGATTTACTAAATTTTTTTACAACAGTCACCTCCCTTAGTATTTAATTATAAATAGGGTTTTACCCCTATTTTAAAATCATTCAAAGATGAAATTATTTTATCATATTAGATCTGTAAAACTTGTGAAGGCTATTTGAAAAAAAAAGTGAGAAGAGGAATAATATGTTGTATTGGTTCTTGGTTTCTCAATAATTTGAGTAATCATCATTGGTGGGTTATTTTACCTCTTTAAGGCTTTCTTATTGTAGTTTTTGGTGTTGTCTCAATTGATTTGTGTATATTTTATTTGTTATTCATATACACTTTTAGATCCATACTATGTATTAAAATGACATATGTTTGACTTATTTTGAAACACTCATACCAATTGGATAAAATATAGTGAGAAGCAACACAACATATCAGGGGTTTAACATACATGTATAATCAATGAAATCAAATAAGACATCACTTATTTGTTACCATGAATTCATTAATCATTTTTAGTCAAACAACTAAAAGTGGTGTGCGCATGGAATCGATGGAGCTTTCTCAACCCCCATTGTTGATATTTTCACACCCCTCTGATGATACTTTCCCTCTGAAATACCTGTGAGAGATAAATAGTCCTGTAACACCTCATAAAAAAATTAGTAGATATCTCAAATCATAATAATAGTCATCATAAAATCATAAATAAACTACTGAGTGTAATAAATTTATAAATAAAATTAATCTACCTGATCACATGCATCATAACCATATGCAATAATTATCAATACTAATCACTAAGCAAGTAATAAATTTATCAAATTAGATATCAAAATAACCCAAATCAAAAATAAATATTAGATATGTTAATTTTAACTATTTAATCCACTAATTAATGCTTGAAAGTTTGTGGAGAAAAACTAGATGTGACATCCTTGGCCCTAAAATTGGTCATTATCCCAATGACATTTAATTCAAATGATTTTTTTGGAAATAAGATAATGTTCATTGGAAAATAAGTAATGTTCTGTAGCAAAAAAATAATGTCCAGAATAAATATCATGCAAACAAATGAGGAAGCAAACTCAATAACTCCTCATAAACCTCCCAAGTAGCACTATTTTCATAATATTAGTCCCTCTAGACCTTGCATTATGATAATTTTCTATTACATAGGCTAAAATTGAGAGTATCAATTATTCTGATTAGTTATACTATGACCATCCCTAAATCCTGAACATGTAATGCATTCCAATCCAAAACATGTGCAGGATCAACCATATACTTTTTAAGATATGAAACATGAAAAAACATTATGCATTTGCACTAGAACTAATGGTAATACAAGTCTATATGCTATAGTATTAACCACTTATATAACCCCAAAAGGTCTGACATATTTAGGTGATAAGTTAGCTAATTTCCCAAACTTTATTGAATTATTTTTGGATTTAACCCATATAGAAACTTTGAACCAACTAAAAATTTCTTTGTTTTTTTTTCAAATTAGCTTAAATTTTCTTCCCATCATTTGCTTTAACCAATATATACCTTATTAAATTCACTTGATCTTCCATTTAAAAAAGCATATAAGGACTAAATACCACTCTATCTTCCAACTTGTCTCAACTAGTTGGTGTTTTACACCTCCTACCATATAATTCTTCAAAAGGAGCCACTTTAATAGTTTATTGGTATGATTTGTTGTAAAAAAAATCAACTGATGGTAAGTGTTATTCCCATTTGTATTATTATTCCATGCAATACATCTTCAAAATATCCTCTAAGATCTAATTTATTCACTCTATTTTTCCATTTGTTTCTATATGCTAAGTTGTACTAAAATTCAACTGAGTTCCTAAGGCTGAATTTAGATTCTACAAAAATATAGAAGTCATCTTAGGATTCTTATCGAAAATAATATTTTCAAGAAGCCCATACAACCTATAAATTTTCTTCATGGACATCTTAGTAAGCATATGTACATCACTGATTACATTAATAGGAATAAAATAAGCTACCTTGTTTAGTTTATCCAAAACTACCAATATCATGTCATGTTAGTTCTTGGACATAGGCAAAACTTGGAAAAAATCCATACTAATGACTTTTCATTTATATTTAGGTATAAAATGTGGGTACAAAAACCTAGTTAGATGCATGTGTTTCTACTTGACTTACTAACACATTAAACACCTAGACACAACATCAATTTCATCCTTTTTAATTCCTTTCTAGAAATAAAAAGGGTTTAACTTTATTAATATATTAGTCACTTTATAATGCCCTAAATATGGAGCATTGTGCAATTATTTTAGCATAATATTACTAAAATTTTCCTTATTAGTCACATATATCCTACCATTGTACCTTACAATCCTATCTTTCCAAACTAAAAACCTTGATATCGATGATCTTGAGACTTTTCACTCAATTCCTTCTTGACTTTTATGTAGAAATCATCACCAAGAGAAAATTTTATTACCTAATCTTGGAAGGTACTCCTAATTGTATCCAAAGATACAATATATATTATACAACTAAGGGCATCTATAACTCTATTTTATTTTTCCTTAATGTAGTTTATATCAAAATCATAATCTGATAGGAATTATAACCACTACTTCTAACGAGCATTGAAGTTAGATTGGGTGAAAATATAGTTAAGACCTAAGTTATCAATCTTAAGCTCAAAATTTTTACCCTAAAAAAAATGCCTCTGAACCTATAAGGCATGAACTATAGATGCTAGTTCTAGATCATGAGGACTATAATTTTTCTCATAAGGCTTTAGTTTCCTAGACTCATAGGAAATAATTGAACCATACTACATGAGAAATCCTCATAAGTAATCTCTTAAAGAATCTATTATAACTAAAAATTTCCATTTAGATCAAGAATCCATAACACTAGTATAGAAGTAAGCCTTTTTTTCAAAACATAAAAGGCTTCTTCATAATTATCTAACCAAAAAAAGTGTTGTTATTTATACTAAAGGGAGGTAATTATGTTAGCTATCTTGAATAAATTTGGTATAAAATTCCTATAGTACCCTGTTAATCCCATGAAACTATGCACTTCACGCATATTTTTGAGTGCCTGTTAATCCGTGATGACCCTAACCTTAACCAAATATACTAAAATTCCCTCTATAGAGATGATGTGTCCTAAGTAATATACTCTCTTATAAAATAAATCACACTTATAAAACCTACCATAATTATTATGCTTACGTAATTTATGAAATACTATATTTATAATCTCAACATGTTATTCATTGCTCTAGGTGTAGATATTCTCATCTAGGAAGATTAGTGCAAACTAGTTCAAATAATCTCTAAACACATTATTCATGAGATTCATGAATGTTATATGTGTATCCATTAGAAAAAAATGAAGTAATATGAATTAATAATTCCAATAACAATTCATGAAAGTTTTTTAAGAATATCTTCCTCCTAGATTTTGAATCAATAGTACTCTACACGAAGATCAATCTTTGAAAATACTATCGAACCATGCATTTGATTAAAAATATCATCAATGCAAGGTAATGGGTACTAGTTCTTGATCATTAATTAGATAATAATATGGTATTTAATGCACACAAAAATATTTCCATCCTTTGTAACAAAAATTATAGGTGCACCCCATGGTGAAACACTTGGCCAAATCAAACCTTTGGCCAACATCTCCTCAATGTGTGACTTTAATTCAACTATATATATTTTTATCATCATGTAGGGTGCCTTATACTATATTTATGACCTTGAAATGATATTAATAGTGAAATAAAATTCCATTTTATGAGGCAAACATGGTTTAGTCATCTAAAAATGATACTTGAGTGCTAAGAGTGTTACTTGAGACTAACAACCCTATCTTAGCCCTAAACCTATCTTAGAGCCTATTTTGATACTTATATAGCTTTTATGTGGGACAAAAATGTCCCTATACATCCTTAAATTAGTCACATACCCTCAATTTAACATCATAGACTCTAGTGCCTCATGTTTTATCACCTAGATACTAACACCATAACTTGGACAGTAGCACCAATGGTGCTAGTATCCTAGTTTGGGCATTATTATATTTTTCCCACATTTTTTCACCAATGGATATATTTTTAAATAAATAACCACCAAGTGATGACCTAGATCTATTTTAATACCCACATAATTTATAAAATAGTATATATATATGACTTTTAACCCTTTATTCACTAGATGGAAATCAAATGCAAATAACATAAATTAACTCTAAATAAGTTATGTATAATCAAGTTTATCAATCCATATTATACCCTACTTATGAAAACAATCATCGACAACCATCCCAAGCTTAGAATACATAGATTTATAGTCTCAAGACTCACTCAAAGCACTCAAACCAGAATTCATGTTATCTTCACTTACACTTGCACTAGCACTTAGGTGGGGAGAACTACATTGGCCTTGATCCCTCCTTGGAGTAATAATATGTGGCTAACTCTCATCACATCAGGGTGTTGCTATTGGAAATATTGTCATTGATGTCAAAGATCTAGCATTATTGGTGATAAAGGCCCCATTGTATTTAATGGTGTTTTTAATATTCATATCTTGGCTAATGTGTGTTAATATTTATTTTATATTAATGAATATATTTTTGGTTACATATAAGTTAAAATAGGACCCATGGAGAAGTCAAAGAGTCATGGGATAAAATACAAAAGAGGAATGGGATGCATTTTATCATGAAGAGTCATCTTGAGGAATTCCAAGAGTCACCATGTGAAGACAAAAGATGTATGGCACATTTTTCCATGAAGGGACACTTTGAGAAATATGAAAAGTCACCAAGATAAAGAAAAAAGTGGAAAGGATGCTTTTGATTATGAAAGGTCACCATATGACTTTTTAAATGCAAGGATATGAAGGGTCATGCAAATTTGACACCATTTTCCATGAGGATTGAAGGGTCACAAAGGGTGAATGCCAAAGGTCATTTGGAAAGATATAAATAAAGGTTTGAGAAGTCATTTTTAATATGCAAGAGAGTGCATGGTTTGTATTTGTTTTTGAAGAGATAAAATTAGGAGATATTTTAGAGTTCTATCATTTGTTGAGTAAGAAACATTGAGAGATAGTTATGTTTTATTCATAAGAGGGGTTGGTGCTCGTGAATATTTGTAAGGGGTTGGTGCTCACAAATAGTTGTTGTGTTGGTGATCAGAAAAGGGGTTGGTGCTTTCAAACTTTGTATTTTGAGTTGGTGCTCATTCATATACTTGAGATTATTCTCTGTGGTTTTTACCACTTTGGGTTTCCACATAAAACTATGGTCTCTCTCTCTCTCTCTCTCTCTCTCTCTCTCTTGTGTGGTGAAAATTATTATTTCAATTTTATTTCATATCTTGAATGTATGATTGAGTGGTTAAAGAAAAGAAATTAGATTAAGTAAAATGTATATAATATACTAATTCACCCCCCTTCTCAGTATATTTTTTTATTAATAATTGGTATCAAAGAAGGTTCCTTTTGAAAAAGTTTTAAAGCTTGAAGGAATATCAAGAAAGCACAATGGCTAGATCACATGAAGGATTTTATACAAATAAGGCAACTTTGTTTAATGGGATGAATTATGTTTTTTAGAGAATAAAGATGAATACTTATTTGATGGCCTTTGGATTCAACATATGGCAAGCAGTGGTGGAGGAATATGAAGAGCCACAAACACTTGTAACTACTCTGGCAAAAAAGAAGGCAAGTAAAAATAATGCTAAAGTTTTAAATGATATTTTATGTGGTTTATGTGAATCATATTTTGTTAAACTTATGCAATGTAAATATGCTCATGAAACTTGGGTAAAACTTGAGAATATTTACAAAGGTGATGGAAAGGTTCAGCAAGCTAAGCTTCAAACTTTTAGAAGACAATTTGAGAGTTTGAATATGGAAGAATAAAATATAACAAGTTATCTCTTGTGGGTTGATTAAATAGTTAATCAGATTCAAGGTCTTGGAAAAAATTAAGAAGAATCAACTATGGTTCAAAAGGTTTTGGGATATCTACCATTGAGATATGATGCAAAAGTTTTGGCAATTGAAGAGATGACGAATTTAGCCAAGCTAAAGATGAATGAGCTTCATGGTATTCTTACAGTATATGCGATGCAGACTAAACAAGATAAACCCTTAAAGAGAGAAGTGACTTTCAAGACATCAAAGAAAGAGAAGGCTAAAATTCAAGAATCAAGTGATAATTCTAGTGATGATGAAGATGAAAATGTATCTCTATTCATTTTCAAGCCAAAAAAGGGCACAAGTAAATATCAAGGAAAATTACCTTTTAAATGTTTTGATTGTGAAAAGATTGGACATTTTGTAGCTAAATGACCAAATAAGGGTAATGATGATAATGAAGAAGGAAAGTATACATACAATAATAATTTCAAAGGTAAATTCAAGAAGGGATTCAAGAAGAAGAGTCTGTATTCTAAAGATCCTAGCTCAGTCGAAGATAGTGGAGTCAGTGATTTAGAAGAAGAAGACATTCTATTCATGGCCATACATGAAGATACCTCTACAATCAAAAGTATAGATGATCAAGAAGAAGAACATGATGAATTCAAAGTGAATTTGGAAGGAGAACTCATTTTTGCTTTAGAAGAGTTAAAATCTCTTTAAAACAAGAATTGAAGATTAAAGCTTCAGATTGAGAAAAATGAAAAGGAGTTAAAGGAAATAATTGAAGATCTACAAGCACACTTTGAAGAAGCCAAGAAGAATGAAGAATATCTAATGTCATAGTTGAAAATAGTAAGTAAATAATGTTAAAGGTATGTTATTGAAATTTCTTCTTTAAAATCAGATCTTGAGAAAATAAATAAAGCAATCAATGATAGAGTAGCCAATGATTCAAAATTTGAGAATAGTACTAATATGTTGAATAAGATATTAGAAAATCAAAGATCAATGTTAGATAAGATAGGTATTGGATTTGAAAAAGAGAAAGAGTAGGTCACTACTTTCACAGACAAGGAAAAAGGAAAGAGCTATATTGAAGCTCTTACAAAATAAGAAATAAAAAAGGAAGAAGTTAAGAATACAGAGGGCATCTCAAACAAAGTAGGCTAAAGGGAACAAAGATACAAAATGTAATCAGGTCAGAGATACACAAACAGGTCCTATTTTTATGGTTACTATTTTTATTTTAATGGATATGGTCACAAGAAAATAGAATGTTTAAAAAGGGATAACAATTTCAGAAATAAGGAGAAAGAAATTCATACAAAGTTAGGCAAAAGACACAACTCTTTTGCTCCTATGTCAAGCTTTAATGAAGAGGCCATAATATGTTACAAGTGTAACAACTTTACATGCATAGCTCAGTACTATAGAAACATGTTCAAGTCAGTCAAGAAGGACTAGAGTTTTAAGGCTTCATTCATCAAGAAGAAAGTTTAGACAGGTTCATGGCAAAAGAAACAACCTAAAAAATATATGTTGGTGTAGACTACTTTACATGCAAGAAATGAAAAAAAGCCATGATTCATTGATAGTGGATGCTTGAGGCACATGATAGCAGATAAGAGCTAGTTCATAACCTTGAGAAGATCAATGGTGGCATAGTGAAATTCAAAGACAATACTACTACCAAAATTACTGGAAAAGGTACTCTAAGTTTGGATAATGGTAGAACTAAAATTGAAAAGGTTTTTTATGTAGAAGATCTTATGCATAATCTTTTGAGTGTAAGTCAAATGTATGATTAGGGGCACACACTAAAGTTTTATGTAGAAGTTTGTGAAATTAGAAGAAAATATTAAGATGTGTTGGTTGTAGATGTGTAGAGAATATGAAATAATTTGTATATGCTATCAGACATCAAAGGTCAAAGATGTTGTTTGAGTCAGATTGAAGAAAGTTGGCTATGGCATAGGAGAATGGGGAACATAAATTTTGACAATCTTGTCAACATCAGCAAAAATTAACTAGTTAGAAATATTCCAAAGATTAAAAATCCATCCAACACACTTTGTGAACCTTTTCAACATGGGAAGCATGCTAGAAGGTGGTTTAAAACAAAATAATACTTGACCACTCAGATGCTAGAGCTTGTTCACACTGATCTATGTAGACCTATGAGAACTCAAAGTACTCAAGGTGAGAAATATTTCATGTTGCTTATTGATGATTTTTCACATATGACTTGGGTAATGTTTTTAAAGAAAAAATCAGAAGCTTTTAAAGATTTCAAAGCATTCAAAGCATTAGTTGAGAATGAAACCAATTTGAAGATTAAGTGTCTAAGATAATATTGAGGAGGAGAATTCATGTCAGATCAATTTATTGAAATTTTTGAAGACCATGGAATAAAGAGACATTATTCAATAGCTAGAACTCCACAACAAAATGGAGTAGTTGAATGGAAAAATAGAATAGTTTAGGAGATGGTGAGGATAATATTAAATGAATCCAAGACAGTAGATAAATATTGGAGAGAGGTATTTGCTACAATAATGCATATTCATAATAGAGCATTATTGAGAGTCAATAGTGACAAGACTCCTTATGAGCTATGGAAAGACAACCTAACAATAGTTGATTATTTTAGAGTTTTTGACAATAGATGCTTCATAAAGAGAACTAATGAAAAACTTGGTAAGTTTGAATCTAGAGAAGATGAAGGTATATTTATTGGTTATTCTTGAAAAATTAAAGCTTATAAATGTTATAACAAAAGAACCAATTTTTTTTTGAAAGTGCAAGTGTCAGGATAGAAGAAGATAGAACACAAAGAATCAGTGATCCAATAGACATTCCTGAAATCATTGAAGAGGAAGGTTTTAAAGAATCAGATGAAGATGAGAAGAAGGAGAAAAAGGGAACTAAAAATACATCCAAATATGTTTAGATAAATCATAATGAAAGTGACATCATCAAGGACATAAATAAAGAATTCACACCATAAGAATGATGGTAAGTGAATCTAAGAAAGTTAATTTCTCTTTGTTATCCAAAATTTAGCTTAGAACTTTTTCAGAGCTAGACATGATAAGCATTGGGTCAAGGCTATGGATGAAGAATTAAATCAAATAGAAAAGAATGATACTTGGGAATTAGTGCCTAGACCAAAAGATCATAATGTGATAGGAAAAAAATGGGTTTATAGAAATAAGTTGAATGAAAATAGAGAAGTGACCAAAAATAAAGCAAGATTAGTATGTAAAGAATATGCTTAGATTGAGGGAATAGATTTTGAAGAAACTTTTGAACCAGTGGCAAGGTTAAAGGCTATTAGAATGTTTCTTGCATATGCAATGTTTAAAAATTTCAAAGTGTTTCAGATGGATGTCAAATCTACCTCTAGAAAAAGAGGTCTAAATTGAGTAGCTTAAGGGATTTATTCTCTCATATATTAGTAGCCATATATGAATATTGAAGAAAGCATTGTATGGATTGAAACAAGCTCCCAGAGCTTGGTATGCAAGACTTGATAAGTACTTGCAGGATCAAGGTTTCAAGAGAGGATTTGTTGATAGTAATCTCTACATCAAAATAGAAGGTGAACACCAATTGATTATGGTGGTAGATGTTGATGATATCATTTTTGGAGGAAATATTGAAAAGATGATTTTTTTTTCTAATAATATGAAAAAATAATTTGAGATGTCTATACTTGGAGAATTGTCATTTTTATTAGGATTTCAAATATTTCAGTCATATAAAGGAATTTTTATATCTCAAAGTAAATATGTCAAGGAAATGTTGACAAAATTTGGTTTTGAGGATTGTGCACCAGTTGACACACCAATGTGTATAGGAAATAAAGTGAGTAAGGATGAAGATCCACCTATTACGGATCAATATTTGTATGGTTGCATCAAGGCCAAACATCATGTATATAATAGGTATGGTTGTAAGATATCAGTCATCTCTAAAAGATAGTCATGTTTAGTTGGTGAAGATAATATTTAGATATATCAAGGGAACATTGTATTATTGATTATGGTATCACATAGGTAGATATTTCACTTTGGTTACTTATACAAATTTAGATTAGGTAGGGTGCTTGGATGACATAAAGAGTACAAGTGGAAGAGATTTATTTCTTGGTGATAACTTAGTATTATGGCTAAGCAAAAAGCAAAATTTAGTATCACTTTCTATAGCTGAAGTAGAATATATTGTAGAGGTTTTGTGTTATACTCAAGTACTTTAGATGAAACAAACTGTGGAAGATATCAAGGTAAAGAATGATGAACCTATTTGTATTTTTTATGATAACACAAGTGTTATTAATATTTCAAAGAATCCAATGATGCATTTAAGAACAAAACATATTCCCATTATGTATGACTTTTTGAGAGAGTAGGTTGTAGGTCAATAGGTTAAGATGGAGTATATCAGTACTATAGAGTAGATTATAGATATTTTCACAAAAGCACTACCAAAAGACACATTTGAGTATCTATAAAATAAGTTGGGAGTAATTTATTTTACTTCCTACCATTGAGGTTTAACATCAATTGTGAGAAAGCTAAGTGTTAGCTTCAAGAAGGCCCTTTGCGATTGATGTTTAAGGGGGAGAATAATAGGTACAGGTGCAAAAATAGGTACAAGGAATAGATACATGTTGCTACAGTAAGGGGGAGTTATTGTATGTTTTTTAGATAGCAATATATGTAGGTTTCAAGATGTGGCAATTTTAGTTTGAGGTTACCATCAATGACAAAGGGGGAGATTATTGGAAATATTGTCATTGATGTTAAAGCTCTAGCATTATTGGTGATAAAGGCCCCATTGCATTTAATGGTGTTTTTAATATTCATATCTTGGATAATGTGTGTCAATATTCATTTAATATTAATGAATATATTTTTGGTTTTATATAAGTCAAATGAGGGCCCATGGAGAAGTCAAAGAGTCAGGGTAAAAGATGAAAGAGGAATGGGATGCATTTTCTCATGAATATTCATCTTGAGGAATTCCAAGAGTCACCATGTGAAGACAAAAGAGGTATGGCACATTTTTCCATATAGAGACACTTT
This sequence comes from Torreya grandis, assembly GCA_037957365.1. Classification (NCBI taxonomy): domain Eukaryota; kingdom Viridiplantae; phylum Streptophyta; class Pinopsida; order Cupressales; family Taxaceae; genus Torreya; species Torreya grandis. The sequence continues at coordinate 1,034,022 of JARHVA010005585.1, forward strand.
GAGGAATATTAAAATTCACCAAGATAGAGATAAAAGAGGAAAGGATGCTTTTGCTTATGAAGGGTCACCATATGACTTTTCAAATGCAAGGATATGAAGGGTCATGCAATTTTGATGTCATTTTCCATGAGGATTGAAGGGTCACAAACAGTGAATGCCAAAGGTAATTTGGAATGATATAAACAAAGGGTTGAGAAGTCATTTGTAATATGCAAGAGAGTGCATGGTTTTTATTTTTTTTGAAGAGAGAAAAGCAAGAGATATTGTAGAGTTATATCATTTGTTGAGTAAGAAACATTGAGAGATAGTTGTGTTTTATACACAAGAGGGGTTGGTGCTCCTGTGGGTTGGTGCTCTTGTGGGTTAGTGCTCACAAATAGTTGCTATGTTAGTGCTCAAAAAATGGGTTGGTGCTCCTACAAGCTAGTGCTTGAAAAATTTGTATTTTGAGTTGGTACTCATTCATATACTTGAGATTGTTCTCCATGGTTTGTCCTACTTTGGGTTTCCATGTAAAAATCTGGTCTCTCTCTCTCTCTCTTGTGTGGTACAAATTATTGTTTTAATTTTATTGAATATCTTGAATGTATGATTGAGTGGTTAAAGAAAAGAAATTAGATTAGTTAACAAATATATAATATACTGATTCACCCACCCTCTCAATATATTTCATGCTTAAGACTTGAAAATATACAACCTTCCCCACTAACATCACACTTTTCTACTTATGCCAATTAGATTCACTAACAACATGGAGGTATGGGTTTTACATGCAAAATCATTCAAAATAGGTCACTGATAAGGAATCATAATTTGTGTGCATAGGAATAGACTTGATGCAATCTGATAGATGTGTACCTATAATCTTAAAGTAATTCTACATAGAGGACACTAGCACCAAAAGGAGGAAAGTAACACTATTGACACCACTTTCTAGTTAAGGTGCTACTATCTAGGAAGGTTTCTAACACTTGGATCCTATCTATTTCATTTAGATCAGCTCCTGTCCTAGTTTACAGCCTCTATATCTTATATCTTAATTAATATCTAGCTAAGTAATTATTTACATTATTTATTACTATTTTTATAATGGTCAAACTAGGTCAATTATATAATAAATCATTGGATATATTTATTTCCTATTTTACAACATGATTTACTATAATTAGCCCCTTTAATAACTTAGGGATTAAACTCCATAACCCTAAAAATTTAAATCATTTAGTGAACATGACTTAATTTAAACAATGTAAAAATTCTAACCCTAGATAACCCTAGGGTTTATGTTTCCATCCTTCTAAGACCCATGCTCAGATTTTAGATCCCTATATTTCATGATTTGTATTTCATATAATCATGATAATAATTACAAATGAAGTTTATCACTTTTTGTTACAATTTTTTCTAGCTTTCTTTGCATGTTTATTTCCTTTCATTTAGATTGAATTCAAAGAAGACATAAACACATATGTACATGATGATTTATATTAGTTAAAATCTATGTCATTTTTCATTCTATCTCTAGTATTTTATTGTTCTCTTATGTGGAATTCAATTAAGAAGAAAATTCTTACATACATAGATGATCTATTACATAAGCTAACAACCATGTTTCAAGTTTTAATGTCATATCTTATGCATAATAAAGAATCTCCTTCTACTTCATATCCATGAGGGTGATAGTTGCTTTCCCTCTAACCATTTCCATGTTATCACTCCTCTATGAGATAAAGTAACCTATACTAGTGTTACTAATGCCCATACTTAGCCTCTTTTCTACAAGGTGTGTTTCTACATGTTTAATCAGAAGAAACTAGGGTTTGCACCTATAAGACTCTACGGGATCAAATTATTCATATAATTTCATTTCATAATTTCAAACTTAGAAACAACTATTACATGAAAATATAAAATCCTCTAGGGCACACTAGTGTCAATAATGTATATACATCTTCACCTAGTCAATTTATGGAAAGCAATGTTATGTATCAAAATAATAAATCAAAACAAAGTGCATCTACAACTAGTGATTTGAAAAGTATTCAAAGATAAAATAGAAGTTCAAGTGATATTTTAAGTAAAATGATAAAATCTAAATTGATCAACCTACCTCCTCTACACATAGTGAGGAGATCCAGATATTATTGTGCATATCATAGAATGCATGGGCACCACACTGGTTCATGTTTAGCATTGAAAAATAAAATACAATAATTAATTGAGACAAATGACTCAAATAATGACACACATCTAAAAAACATAGAATGACACATGTACGAATTCAAAAAGGGTAAAATTTAGAAACAATATAAAAGTGGTTACCAAATCATAACTTAGAACAATAAAAGGTTCACATATCATAATCATATCAAGAACAAGTACAAAAAGTACATGTAAAGCAAGTAAAAGATACAAATATACCTCTTCACAATGAGGTCCCACTTTCAAATAAATATGGGTTTGATAAAAAATATTTACAATAATTTGATTATCATGGTCAAGGTTTGGGCAAGCATGCTCAAGGCATCACTACTCCTACTCTATAGCAATTGATAATGTTGGTCAATAAGGTTTGGGATTTATGAAACATACTAAGACAAACCATTCATAGATATAGTTTATCAAGGAAAAATATCAAGATACAAATGTAATATTACAAAAGGAACAACCACATTATTTATGAAGTCAAAATCATGTTAAGCCAATAAACATTTTCAAAAGAGGCTTTCTAACAAAAGATCCTCCAAAACACCATATGACTATAATAGGCATAGTTTTAAAGGGTACAGTCATAAAAAAGTATTTCTAATCACAATTCAGAATGGTCATTTCAATAGTATGAGGTAATTCCCTATGTTTATCCAGATACAATAAAGTCAACACTAGCATTCCATTGGTTCAAAATCAAGATGATAATGATGAGTAGAACAATCTATGTTATTATGATTGACAATATACCAACAATGAACAATACTCAGATTCACACTATAGCTTAATTCAACTACAACATATCAATCACACTTCACTAGGGCTTACCATTCCTCTTTTTGACATAGGCCACATTGATAGTGAGTCTCCCATGAGACTTATTAGTTAGTATGTTCCTCCATACTTATACATAGTTTCATTCATTTTTACTCATTGTATATAGTTTCAATGGCATGATGCTTATACATAGATTATTTCCAAAAAATACAACAAAAAATATAATATGTCAAAAACATAAAATAATTCAAATATTTAATCAAGAAATATAAATTATAGATTGTATGCATTTCCATGTTTACATTTATTATATTTTCCAAGTACTAAATATGCTATATATTTTAGTATAGTCACTTTTTATCATACATACATGCTTTAATTGTTCTCTTCAAGTGTTTATAGAAACTTACAGGACCTAGGTCTACCACACAAATCCATATTTTCTATTATCTACCTACTAGGGGAATATACATAGATACATGGATTATTCATTTGATATATTCACCCATTTGGGGAAATCTTATACATAGTTCTAATTGCCAAGTTATATATTTATACACTCTACATCATAGATTTTGCATTGGTATATCTTAATATTCATCATATTACACTACTTAGATTCATTACTATCTACTCCTACTCTAAACATAACTTATGTACATCTTTATTCTTATACAAATTTGTACCACATGTTCATGCACACTTTCATTTCTAGATTTTCTAGTTTAGACTTGATTATGTTTCTATGATTTTACATTTATTTGAGGGTATTTGATTATGCCATTTATCTATGGCTCTATACCATTTATTTTCATTATATGTATGATTTGGACATGTGACTATTTCCTTGTGTGTTCCTTCTTGATTATGTATGTGAATATTTGAACATGTCCTTCTATGTGGATCTATGCCAACCTACTTATTATTTGCATATGTGGAAATTTTAACATGTCCATTTATGTATTATTTTCTTAGATTTAGTGATGTGTCCATGTCCCTTGTATTGTGGCCCTTAGCCTAATTTGCATGCCTCAAGTGTTTTGTATGTATGTTTTCATGTATGTGCCATGGCCACGACACTTGTCTCTTGCTTATTGCACACTCTAGTTTTAGATGCCATGAGGGACCTCATACATCTCCTCTTCATCCTTGGGTACCTTGATAGACATCATACCTCATCCCCCCAAGTAGCTACTTAGTTTATTTCTTAGATTTATTGTTTATAGACGTTGTATCTACCTTGACAACCTTGTGAATGATATATCTAACATACAATGTACATTAACAACTTATGCTCAAATTATCTTACATTCTGATGTCATGTATGCACATTATATTAGTTTATTATGCAAATATAATATATTCTCTAACTAACATATATCATGCAAAGTTTTTTCGAGGAGAGTTATTGAACAAGTTCAATAACTCCCCTCAAAAGAGGGGGGATTCATAAAGGTTTGTCTTATAGATTAGTATATTTAAATTCACTTAGAGTATAATTTTTGTAGCACATAATCACATAATACAAAAATTAGCTGTAGTAAAATGTAGTGGGAAATAATCACACAAAGACCAGTTTTAATTACATGAAAATTAGTAAAATTGGACATAAGTGCCCAAAGTGGGACACTAGTGACACCAACACTATTATCCATATATGGTGTTACTATCTAGTGGCATCAATTTCAATAAATTCCATATTAAATAGAAAAGTATAGTAGGTACAGTCTAATTTTGCACATGATCAATTATAAATTACCAATTTTTACTTAGTTTAGCATATATTCATACCAATTTTCTTATATTGGTGGCATCATGCACAACATGATCATTCTCATTTAAATTTTAGATACTTAGATACAAATTATTATAACTTAATCTAGAATCCATATGCATAGATATTAGATTTGGGGGCATGTGTGTGGCACATTAGCTCTATATCCCACTTTTTCTTTAGTTGATTAGATGGAATGACAAACTTCATATCATTCTCTATATTCTTAATCTAAACACCATTTTCACTAGCACAATCCATATTTGATACCTTACTCCATTTGTAGTGGTTATCATTCTTGAATGGCCTAGATCTATCTTACATTCCCAAGTGGCCTAGAGCCATATTAAATTCCCAAGTGGCCCAGAGCCATCCTACATAGTTTTAGTTACATCAAAAAAATTTAGTTTTATATTCATATACTACATAGGGTAGGCAATAATGGAGTCATATTCTAATTAAGTTCTTAGCCACCTACATGAGAGGTTTGGACACACCATCAGTCCAATCCAATCTATTCATAGTGTATGATCCATCAAGTAGGGGTTGGTAATGATGGAATCAAAACTAGATTGAGTTTTTGAGCCACCCACATATGGGGATTGAGCAAACCATAATCTCAATCCATGTAATTTATCGATTGATCACTATCTACATGCACACACATAGGATGTCACCAGGTTTATACATTGGTTCATGTATCTAGTGAGATGTATTCATCAATTTATTTTCTCTTATCTCTTTACTTAGTTTTGTATTTTGATTTTTATATCTCTTAAGTAAGTATTGGTCCATGCACAATTCATTTGTAGGACACGCAATAGAGCATGATTCACACATTGAAACCCTAATTCACGAGCTTCAAATCTTAGGTAAGTCCAAGTATATTTATTTTCCTTTATCCCATTCATTTCTCTTTTTTACTTTTATAAAATAAGGGGATGGGGTGAAAATGTAGTCATCTAAAAAATAAACTTTAGTTCTAAGAGTGTTACTTGAGACCACCCATCCTTAGCTTATCTTATACCTATATTAGGGACTATTTAGACACTTATCTAGCCTTCATGTAGGCCACACACATCACTAAACATCCTTAAATTATTTCCAAACCCTCACTTTAGCATTTTGGCCCCTAGTTCTTTAGGTTATGCCACTTAGATAATAATGCCATAACTTAGACAGTAGTGTTAATGGCACTAGTGTCCTAGTTGGGGTGATATTGTCATTTTCCTATCTTTTATGACCAATAAATATATTTTTAAATCAAAAACCACATAGGGAATTTATAGACATTGAAAATTACTAAAATAATATATATACATGAATTTTAACCCTTTATTCATTATATGGAAATTAGATACAAATAACTCAAATTAACTCAAAACAATATATGCAAAATCAAGGTTATCAATCCCTATTCTACCATACTTCTACATCTAGTCATGTAAAGCCATCCCAAGCTTAGAATACACATATTTCTAATCTCAAACCTGACTTAAAGTAATCAAAATATTATTCATACTAGTTTCACTTACACTTATACTAGTACATAACTGGGGAGAACTACATTGGGCTTGATCCTTCCTCAAAGTAATGGTATGTAGGCAACTCTCATTACATCAAGGTATTGAAGATGTCTAACTTGCCCCATTAGCATCACAATTTTATATATATGTTAATTAGATGACCTAATAACTTGGACATCTATATTTTACATTAAAAATCAATCAAAATCAGTCACCAATAAGGAATCAAAACTTGTGCACACAAGATCAAGCTTGGTAGACTCTGAAATAGGTGTACCTAATATGTTAAAGTATTTCTACATGAAAGACACTAGTGTCATTAGTGATACTATCTAGCTATGTTTCTACTACCTAGGAAGGGTTATGACATTTAAATCCCATCCATGACACTCAAATCAACTCTTATCCTAGTTTGAAGTTTAGACCTTTCATCTCAGTCAGTTTCTAACTAAGTACTTATTTGCATCATTTATTACTATTTTTAGAAAGGTCAAACTAGGTCATATTTTGTTAAAATTGGTGGTTGTATTTATTACATATTTAATACCCTAATTTATTGTACTCAACCCCTTTAAAAACCTATGGCTTAAACTTCATAACCTTAAAAAATTAAATCACCTAGTAACTCATCTAAAAAAATATCCCAAAATTCTTATATAAAGGGATAGTCTTCCAGGGTGGGTTTTTTTAGATTTAATAGCTTCATCCATTTTAACTATGAATGCTTGACACCTCAAATTGAGATTTTTTTAACTATATGGATAAAATTTGTGAGCTTTAACCCCTCTAATTTCCTTGTAATTGGGCTGGGTTTCAAAAATCATCCAAACATTCAACCTTTTTAAGGAAGCAATAAACTTTAGCTTGATGCATTGAAAGCCAATTCACCCTTAGGATCACATAAAATAACCCTAATGGTGTTAGATAGATATAAAAAACCATGGTGAATTATAGAAACTTGACCTCATCCTTAATAATAATTTTTTTGACCTTGACCTTTGACTTATTCTCATATTGTATTGATCATGCATTTACCATAAAACTAGTTTTCTTTGATAATTTACTCAACATTATAGGAGAAATAAGGACTTAATAAACCTAGTATCAATCAAAATAGTAATTGGATAATCAAATAGAGTATCTGATACTTTTATGGGAAAGGTTTTAAATTCATACCATCAATTATACACCACTGTATGAATACACTTTTGGAAAGTTCCTTCTTGTGAAGAAGAGGTTGTGTTCTTTTTTTTTCATCTGTCTTCCACCAAGGATAATCTTTGTCCTAATTATCTCATCCAAAATTAAAAAATCTTCCTAGTGGTCCCTTCTTTTCAACCTAATTTTCACCCTTAAATCCTTCTTTGAATTATCTCTTGGTGTCTTGTTCCTAGAAGGATTACCAAATCTTGTGTTTTGATTGTTAAATAGGTTATTTGAATTACCATTCCTTTTCTAGTTCTTCTTCTTAAAGGGTGTCTTGGAACTAAAAAACTTTTTCTTATACTTCTATCTAACCTCTACCATTTATTTTATATTTTACTCTTGTTTTATAGCTTTCTTAAAAACTTGATCCATACCATACACATACACTTCACACCTGATTTGAGGTTTCATGCCCATAATGAGTTTCCTAATTTCAAAAAACTCATCCTTATAGTAATACAAACATAATTCAAGAGATTTATAAACTACTCCAAATAATTATTCATTAACAAATTCCCTTGTCTCAATTTTTGAAAATCTATCAACTTCTAGTCGAAATAGAGTTGAGGTAACCACTATGCTCTAACAAGACTCATAAATTACTCCCATGTGGTGATAGAAGAATCTAGATTCATGTTTATCTTCTTGTTAGCCCACCAAGTTATTACTTTACTAGCTATATGGTAAGATCAATACACAAATTTAGTTACCTCAGAATACTTATGAATATGGAAGTATTTTTCCATCTCTATGAGACAAGCTTCAGTTCCATCACCCAAAACCATATTGTCAAACTTGGGTTGATTTACTTTCTTCATGTCTCATCCTGATTTACATATAAGATAAATAACATGTTTAATCCATGGATTATTTTGGTTGATTAGTTTATTAACTAATAGTTGATTAATCTTGATGACATATGCTAATTATAGGATTGTTTGTGCTTCTTAATTTACATGATTAATTGCTATGAGTTATCAATGCTTTTATGTTTAATATATTGTAATCATGTTTGATTATTTTACAACACTATTTTATGAATATAATGATGTTTTGGGATAACTACCTTCATGATAATGAGGTGGATATATGACACATTCTTCCCTCAGATCATGATGAAGGGAGAGTTATTGAAGATGGTGCTTAGATGGAGACATTGGGGGTCGACAGAGAATGAATCTTGAAACCTATTCACACATCACTTGGTATATTATGTTTTGTAATTGTTTGATATGGATTAACATAGCATGATTTGTGTACTTTTCTTTAGATGATTATTACTATGTTTTTTGGTAAAATCTTAATTGCTTGATTATGATCATGTTGATTGTTTAAGATTATTTCATTGATTTTGTGATCTTATATAACTCATCTTGTTTGGATAAATGAAAGAATTTATTTATGTTTATGTATATCTATTCCTTATTAAGTTTGGATTGAATAGTAAAACATTATGATGTTTTGAAAGACTCAATAATTGTTACTTTAACTATGGAAGTTAGATAATAATAATTAAAGATTATTATCATGATAACTACATCATAATGTCAAAATATAATCACATTATTTTAAAAGGATTATATTAGATTAACTATTTATTTTAAATATTTATATTCATATATATAATTGGATATATTAACATTAATTATTGAATGATTTTAGAAATAATTATAATTTTTATGTTATGGATAACATCTAACATAAACTCTATGTCTTGTTATGCATAATTACATTACCAAAGTTATATGATTTGATTTTGTTAGTAATTGCATGGGGAAATACTTTGGATATATCTAATTTAAAAGTCTTGCATGGAATATAAGGATTACTTGACTTATGTGACTTGGGGTGGTTGATGATGGTTTGATCATTACCATGCATATTTGATAAAGGAATAGAATATGATTTATTATGGATTTATGAAAAATCATCAAGAATGATTAGGTAACTAATTATTTTTTGAATTCAGTTAAGCAATGTTTGAGAGGAGATTATGGGATTTACTATGTTTTTTTATGGAAGTGGATTGTGAGCTATCTGGGCATGTAGAGTTAGAATGATGAATACTAACCATTAATAATGGAGTGATGGAGGAAAATAGAGGTTGGAAAAATAAATAAAAGAGGAGTGGGGCTCTGAATGAACACAAGATATAGAGAGGATTACTCATGACAATATTAGTGGAGAAGGTAGAAGGTGAAGAAGAGGTGGATAATTACAAAGAAGGAATTTTGCTCAACTAACTTGGACATTTTTAAGTTCACTAGGTTAGTCTTGTAATTAAATTTATTAATGAAATTATGAATGGGTTTTTCTATAAATATATGGTTACTAGTTTTATTTGGTTAAATCATTATAAAATTTGGGTTGTATGTGGATCCCTATGGAAGACTCAACATCCACATAACCCCACATTCAAACCAAGGTAACGTAGGAGATGGGGTAGAGATGGCCATGGTTATTGTTAGGTTATCAAATGTTTTATCCTACACATATTTAGCTTTAAGTGAATCTTTGTTCATTAAATTAAGATTAACTTTATAGGTATATGAGTAATATGGCTTTTAATAGTTAATTCAAACCAAATTATTATTTAGGGTATATGAGAATATAGACTGCAATAAGTTAACCTATATAAACATTTAGCTACCAAATCAAATTGGACTTTTGGATTTATGATATGGATTTTTAGGAGTTGTATATATATTTATACATAAATATATAAATGAGTATATACTCAATTAAAACTTTATTAAATATTTATATGTATGTATGTATGTATGCATATTAATATATATATGCTAGTACGTTGAACTATTTGATAATTGTAGGTACACACACACACACACACACACACACACACACACACACACACACACATACAAAAATATATATATATATATATATATATATATATATATATATATATATATATATATATATATATATATATATATATATATATATATGAAATTATATGAAACCTACAATTTTTTTTAAATGATTTTACACACTCACACACACATATATAACAACATTAAATTGTTAAACTATGTGAATACATGCATACATACATAAGTATGTATGTATTCACATAATTTAAAAATTTAATATTGTTAAATATGTGTGTGTGTATACATACATACACACATATACATACATACATACATACATACATATATACATACATACATACATGTGTGTGTGTGTGTGTGTATGGTTGGTAGCCAGATTTATAAATGATTCTATTATACATTTTAAAAATGAATTTGTTGTACAAACTGGGCACAAGATATGTTATAAACCCTAAGCTAGTTTGTGAAAATGGATTATAATGTGGAATTTTAATATTTACTAAAAAGTCAATTTGAATAACATGGATACAGGTAGATGAACTATTAGATAAAAGGTTTACTTATTGATTTTATAAAAACATGAAAAGCTATAAGATTTCTATGGTTGAATTTAGTTATTTTTATGAGCTTCACACATACACAAATGGGACTATGTATAATGAACTCTATATTTTTGTTATTATAAACTGTGTGTGTATATATATATATATATATATATATATATATATATATATATATATATTTAGTTCATAAATAGGACTATGTAATGTGTTCTTGTGGGTTCATTGCATGACAATATTATTATTTCATATTTGTGTTAATTTTGTTTAGTCAACCAAGTCTAAGACATTTACATTGATACTCAAGTAGGTATTCGACTATGTGTTAATTATTACTTGGTTGAAAAATGAATAGGGTAAAAATAGTTATGTTTAGTTACATTTGATTTTATGAATAGACAAGTCATGAATGATTATTTTGATTAAAATGATTTGAATATATTATAAGATAAATAAGAACTAAGTTTAGATTATAAAAATTCTATGTATCTATTTATCATGGGAAATAGAGTTTCCTCAATTCAATAATAACGTTATGGGGCCTTGATTTAAATTGACTACATACTTCACTTATATAGTACATTCTAAGGCTAAAGAGAGTGGATGTCACCTTAGTAGTGTATTATATAAATGAAGTATGTAATGTAATGAAATTTTATGTATGCATAATATATAAATATGTATACAACATTGTTATAATTTTTATAATAGTGAATAATAAATGCTTGATTATATTTGGTGTTTATATAAGCATTTGAATGTTTATATATAGAGAATTCATAGTATTTATAAGTTTAAATACAAAACATAATTATATGTATGGACTGGCTATTGTTATAAGTGGAATATAAACAAATTAAATAGCTAGGGTTATACTATTATTTTGTGGAAAAATAATATTATAATTTACTTAATGGGTAAAACAACTGGTAGTCTAGATGTTCATAACCTAGATGGTGTGTTATATTTAAGACTATTTTTGGTATTATGGTTATTATTTATAATAAACTAGATGATTAGATTTCATTCACTTCATTTGATGGATTAAATGAATGTTTGTGATATTTTTGTATTTAGCATAATTTTGATTAGCTAAAGTCAAATATGATGAATGGATCTATTTTTTCCATATATTATTATTTATTTTACCAAATCTCACCTTCATGACCCTAATTAATTGATGGATGGATTCCACTACTTAATTAGCACCATCAATGCAAGATAAGGATTAATATGATCCAGTGGTGTGTATAAATCTAACTAATCCTAGAGATCATTTATTATTTAAAACTTTGGCCAAAGTAATGTTTGACAAACATTGTCATTTCATATGTTGATATAGTTTTCATATTTTTGTGATATCATATTAGAATGGATTTATTTATGATACATATTATGTATTAGATATCATCAACATATAGGTTTTAGCTTGTTACTCTAGATTCTTTCACCGTCATTATCTACCTATCTGTGAAGGGAGGGCCATCCCCTTGTTTGGGAGATAGTGCAGGGGATATATGGTTTGTGGTTGGTGTGGAAAAGTGCTTGGATGATTCTCTCCCTCCTAGCTAGAGTAATATACTTTAGAATAAGCTTGAGATTACATATTGATACTTGAATCATGGAGACTTTTGAGTCATGGAGACTCTGGTCAGAGGAGCTTTGTATCATGTTTTACTATTTGAGATTTTTTTTGTATTATTGAAATATATAATATTTATAAATTATACTTTATATAATAGAGGATATAATATTATATCAATTGTGACTAAATTTTTACTATATAATTTATGTTGAGATGCATTATTTATGGTTATTCAGTATTATTCATGATTTCTATATCTGTTCATGGTGATCCTTAGATAAATAAATTAGTTAAAAACCTTTTTGGTTAACTAAATTACTATGTTAGTTAAATATCACTAGATAGGTTTCTCATGGTGAAATATATATTTTGAATGTGTAATTAATTTTAAAATATATTGAAATATTCTAGTAAAATCTAGTGGGGTTGTTACATTGTGGTATCAGAACTAAGAATCAAACACTAGGACTTAATGTGTTCACTAACGTAAAAATTATTCTCTTAATATATGAAGAATAATGGTGTGCACTATAATATAAGGTGAGGGTAATTTGAATATTGAACCCCCTATGGATCCAAATCAATTTATAGTTAAATAAGTTATGAAGTTAGACCAAATGTTACAACCATGCAATAGACTAGGGATCGAATCACAACACTAGAATAGGAAGTGCATGGCCATGAAAAGGAGAATGCTCAAGAAGAACCTAAATATAACACTAATTAACAATAACATATTAAATATAAGAGGAATGAGGAGGTGTCATGGGATGTGAGAGCTTAAGTAGCTACAAAGTTAGCATGTGACATGAAAAAGGTGAATCCACCCAAGTTTGATAGAACTATATTGGGGGATGGAGATGAAGCATGGATAAAAGAAATGGAGAATTATTTTAAGATTTAGAATTATTATAAAGCTATGAAAGTAGTATGGGGAGCTTATCAACTTACTAGTGAAGCAAAACTTGGTTGGCAAACAAGAAACTTGAGATGAACCTCAACTCAACCACCACCACCACTTAGGAATAGTTTATGACACTGTTTAGGTTATGATGGCTTCCATATCTACACTTTGAAAAAAATTTGATGTATTTTTAGAATATCAAGCAAAGGGATTTGTTATTAAATTAATAATGAGATAAATTCACCAAGATTCTTAAGTATATACCTCAGTATCAGGAAAATAAGAGGTTCATAATCAAAAAATTTATCATGGGATTAAAACCCCAAATAGGTGGTGAAGTATATGTGCATGGTCCATTTACCATAGATTAGGTATTTGATCAACAAATTTGGAAGTTATAAACCAAATTTTAAGAAAAATAACTAGAAGTAGGGGCCATATATTGTAAGGGTTAGTTTAGGAATCATAATGCTAAGTTAAATAGTGGTTTAGGGAATAAGAATCCTAGTAATGGTTTCAAGGGTGGTTTTAAGGGAAACTAATAGACTAAGAATAAAGGATTAGTTGTGGGTTGCTTAATTTGTGAAGGTGATAATTTTGGTCAAGAATCTCCTTAAGACAAATAAAAGAATAAGGGGTTCAACTTCTCATCAAGGTATGTTTTAATAAAGAATTCATGTAGCTATTTACAATCGATAGGTTGAATATAAAGCTTCACCCATAAAACTATCAACCATTTTGTTCAATCATCCCATTTATATTTTAATTAATAAAAGAGATACATAATGTTTAATTTCTCCTAGAGTTCCTAGTAAATAATATAGCAGGGCTAGAATAATGACAATTGCATGGTCAATACAGTATCAGAATGAGCCAAAGGTTAAGGTTAACAAATGTCTAGTTAAAGTATATATTATATTGCCTAAGTTAACTAGAGTAGTAGATATTTATGAAACACCATTAAGATCATATGATGTGATCCTAGGAATCAATTATATTTCAAAGCTTAAAACCAAGGTTGACTATTTTATGAATAAAGTCAAGTGTCCAAGATGATTTTGGAAATTAGACATAGCTTTAGGTCAAGATAATGGAGTTGAAATTGAGTTATATTTCTACAATTAAATTCAAGAAATCTCAAAGGAAGGGATGCCATGAGTTTATCATTAATATAAATGAGATGGAATAATATATAGAACCATATATCAAATATTATCCTTTTCTAAGAAACTTCCATGACATATTTGTAGAAGAATTACTATTATTTACACCTAAATGTGAGTTTCATTTCTTAATTGATATCATATCTAGATCAGAATTACAATCTAAGGCACTATATAGGATGATAACCACTGAGTTGGTTGAGTTAAAGTTACAAATCCAAGGGTTTTAAAAAGGTTTAATTCAATAAAGTATGTCACCATGGGGTGATCCATTTGTATTAGTTAAGAATAAGGATGGTACTCTTTTCCTATGCATAGACTATAAGATGTTGAATAAAGAAATAATCAAGAATAGATATACATTATCATGCATTGATGATCTCTTTGATCAAATGTAAGGAGACATAATATTTTATAAGATTAATTTTATAGTAGGGTATCACCAATTGAGGATCCATAAAGAGGATATTTTAAAAACAACATTCATGACTAGTTATGGGCACTATGAGTTCATAATGTTACCATTTAGATTGATGAATGATATAGTAACATTCATGAATCTTATAAACAGTGTGTTCAAAGATTACCTAGATCACTTTGTGTTAGTATTTATTGATGACATCCTAATTTATTCCAAGGATAATTAAGAACACTTACATCATTTGGAATTGGTTTTGCAATGTTTGTGAAAGCATATATTATATGGAAAGTTATTTAAGTGTGAATTTTTCTAAAATAAAGTGCATTATCTAGGACATATTATCTCTATAGATGGTATTTCATTAGATCCAAGAAAAATAAGAGATATTATTATGTAGTGGTTGACACCAAATAATGTGTTTAAGGTAATAAATTTCATGGGATTGGTGGGATATTATAGGAAATTCATTCTAAATTTTTCTAAGATAGCTAATCTAATTTCCTATTTTCAACAAAAAATTAGAGTTTTATTTGGTCAAATAAGTGTGAGGTAGCCTTTCAAGAATTGAAAAGGAGGATTAATTCAACACCAGTGCCAAGAGTTCTTGATCCTAATGGTCAATTCTCAGTGATCACATATGCATCTGGGGATGGACTTGGAGGAGTTATTAAATAGGATGGTTTAGTGGTAGAATTCGAATCTAGGAAATTGAAGCCTTATGAGGTGAATTATGCCTCTCATGACCTATAAATTGTGGCAGTTGTGCATGATTTAAATTTTTAGAGGAATTATTTGTTGGGGAAATCATTTGAGCTCAAGATTGATAACTTGGGACTCAAGTACATTTTCACCTAACCAAATCTAAATGCTCATTAAAGGTGATGATTAGAGTTATTGTCTGATTATGATTTTGATATTAACTATATCAAAGGCAAGGAGAATAGAGTAACTAATTTTCTAAGATGTAGAAGGTACATAACATTCATGGATACTATCAAGATTACTTTCAAATATCAAGTGATCAAATTCTTTCCAAGAGATGAATTTTATAATCAAGTCAACAAAGTGTTATCTGAGAATGCTTAGAATCCTAGGTATAAGGGATTTAGAATAGAGAATGATGGTATTTAATGATACAATGGTAGGATGTATGTACTATATAGAGAGAATATAAAGAGAACAATATTAAAATAAATATATAATTTCCCATATTTAGGACATCCAGGAGTAAACAAGCTCATGGCTGAGCTTAGACCAGTCTATTTCTAGAATGGAATTAAGAGAGATGTAATAGATTTTATGTCTTATTATCTGTAATTTCAGCATGTGAAAGATGAACATGTGAATATAGTTGGATTGTTGTATCCACATGACATACTAGAGTGGAAGTAGTAGGTGATCAATATGTATTTTATCCAAAGATTAACATTATCATGGAACAAACATGACATGATCTTAGTAGTAGTTGATAATATAACCAAGGTAGCTAACTTTATATCAAGTAATTTGATTGATGATGCACATAATTTTGTGAAGATATTCATAAAATAAGTGTATCAATTGCATGGTTTTCCATAGAAAATTAGTTTAGATTGTGATCTGAATATGACTTCTAGATTTTGGTTGACTTTGAATTTAGCTTTGGGTACTCAATTAAACTTCAACACTACATATCACCCACAAACTAATGGATAGATAGAGTGAGTTAATCAATATTTATAGGATATCTTTCATATGTATTTAATATATCAATAATACAAGTGTGTTAGGATTGTGGAGCTAAAAGCTTCACTGATGCAAACAGGAGAGGAGGTTGCTGAAGGTTGCTGAGTTGCAGAAGAAGTTGGGGTCGGTCTGATCAGCCGACGTCGGCGGGAGAGCACAGAGAAGCAACCGACGTCGGTCATATATCGGCCGACATCGGTCACCTCCAGGCGAACAGGGACCGGCGTCGGTCGCCTGTGTGGTTCGACTGCGAGCTATTTACGGGCAGTTAGCTAACGAACCAAGTGTTTGCATGATCAGGGCTAATTATAGACTGAGAGCTGCGGATCTAATTATGGTAATTAGATGTCTAATCATTGTTTGGATGAGATCTATATAATAGACTCATGGTTGTATTGGAAAAGTGTGCTAGGGAGTAAGAGAGCATAATTATAAGCTCCTTCTGTGTGTGAGGTAGAGCTATGGTGCGTTCCTCCTAGTGCCACAGTACCAGGTGTGTTGGTGCTGGATTGGAGAGCCAGCTGGGTTCTTCAAGAGTGTAGGATCTTGGTCACAGTTGCATGGCCTATATAGGAGATCTACATGGTAAGTAAGATCATTGATCTGCAGGTGTATGTGTGTGCAAGGTCGAGGTTCACAGGTGAATAGAACCATTGCTTAATTTGCAGGTGTGCAAGGTCATACAGACAGCAACACAACAGGGAGCAGTATCAGGCATGATCTACTTGGAGTATAGGTGTGTACTCGGATAGAGCAAGAGGAAGGCAAGGGAGTTCCTTCCATAAGTATGGTCTGTTGAATTGCAGGTTGTTGCAGATTCATGGGAGATCTACTTGAAGTACCTTGAGTACTTGTGGAGCACGTGGAGTGCTTGCGGAGTGCGTGGAGCACTTGTGGTGTGTGTGGAGCACGGGAGGTGAACACCAACTCTGTATTTTGAGTTGGGTGTTGGGACCTGTGAGAGGGAGAGCTTTGGGGAGAAGAATTACTGTTCACTTGAGGTGTGGGAAACCTCTGTAAGGTGGTGGAGAAGAAGTGGCATCTTCTTTATTGTATTCTTTTCTGTATAAAGTGTTAATACAATTTGGTATTGTCTCTCATATCATGTGTTATTCTGAATTCTAGTTACTTGGTGAATCTGGTTAATTTCCGCATATTAAGTTGCTTGGTTTAGTAATCAAATTGTGTGCTTCCGATTTACATCCTCCCAAAAAGTGGTATCAGAGCCTTGGTTGTAGGTTCTTGAGCTTGATACCAACAGGTGGTATCTGAGCTGAGGTTGGAGGAAGCAGGTTTTGTGTTTGGTTACAGGTCACTCTCAGGGGTTTCTGATCGAGTGGGAGTAGAGCAACAGCAGATCAAAGTAAGCTAAGAATGGAGGAGTTGAAAAGCACAGATGGTCACTCACGGTCCTATGGAAAGAAAGAGCAGGTAAAAGATTATTGTTGGTTGGTAACAGATCAGCATGAAGAAACTAAAGAAACAGATGTAGCAGGTGTTGTTGCACAGGATGTGTTTGCAGGTTTCTTGGATAAAGTTGAATCTTGGATAAAAGATTCGGTTGCCTCTTTCCATGCAGTTCCAGGTAGAGGAGCTGGTGAGCCTTGCCAAAGGATTGGCAAAGGGGAAGTGAAGCTGAAATTGCAGGCAGCCAACACACAGGTGTTGATGAAGGTCATGCAGGTCCCAGGTTTGGAGATATGGCTAATTTCTTCAGAAAGATTGGGTGATGAGAGATGCACAAGAACTCTCATAGCGGATGCACTTGAATTAGCTGGTGGTAAGAAAACAGGTATCCTTTATCTACTTGTTTATATTACTGATTCTTCTTTTATTGCGGAGACGTGGCTTCGTAGGCTTGGTCACATGAGCAGGAAGGAGATGCATGTTCTTAAGCAGAAGACAGATATATTTGACAGGCTTAAGAACTGGAAAGCCTTGGTGTTTATGGAGGAGATGGCGGACAGAACCCAGTGGATGTGGCTGGATACTTCTGAGCAGGGCAGTTTGGACATGGATTTTGATTCAAAGAAGCTCGCGGGTAAAAAGTCATCACTCACAGGCGAACACAGGTACCGATGTTGGTCAGGAAGAACCGGCGTCAAACAGACAGATGCCGATGTCGGTCATGTGCAGACCGAAGCCAGCGATGTCGGGCAGGGTAAGACCGATGTCGGTCATGGGACCGACGTCGGCAGTATGTAAGACCGATGTCGGTTATCAGGACCGACGTCGGCAGCAGGGACACCAGCACAGGCAGGTTGGTAGTCAGGTACAGACGCATGGAACCAACGTCGGTCGGATGCAGACTGTGGAGTGACCGAGGTCAGTCACTGTAAATGAATTTTGGGTGGACAGCACGCTGTCAAGGAGTCTCAAACACCCATACGGAGGACTGAAGGCGTAAGTAGGCCCTCAAATTCGTTGTTCCTCTTCTTTATACATGTTGCTGATTGTAGAGCAGGAAGGATCCAGGAAACAGGTGTGAGCTTGGCATGGATGAGGATGTGATTCCTTGGAGGAGAACCAGACAGGTGTGTTTTGGTAGAGTTGCCAGCAGGTATGAAAGCACAGAGATGAATGGATACCTTAGTAGAAGAATAGAGAGAACGGATACGTGAGACGGAAGACCAGGTATATGGTCTTGTTGAGCTGCAGGATAGTGGTACAGGTTTTGACAGGTGGAGGACGGAGCATGGCTTCAGTCAGTGTCAGGTAACTACTGTGGTTTGTCTTACCAGGGGGATGATGAGTCATGACATCATTCTGTTGCTGTATGTGGATAGTATGCTAGCTAGCAGGGGTGTACATACAGGGTTTTGCTGAGCTAAGGGTAAGATTAGTTCAGTGGCATGTCAGGAGGAGTTTGGAGCAGCAGAATTCTTTGACATGGGAGGCATGGAGATCACAGGTTGATTTTGTCTCGAGTGGGAGCTGATGTGAATCAGGTGTTGGCGAGGTTCGGGATGCAGAACCGGAGCACACTAAGGGCTGGACAGGTATAGTGTCCGAAATCACATGAGGTCTGGTATAGACCTGAGTATTCCCATGCAGTGGGAGTTGTCAGAGAGTTAGGAGCCAATTCGGGGAAGTGGGTTCTCAGGTTTTCTAAGAGGGACCGGCAGCAGGTGTTGCTATGCAGGGTCAGGACTTCACTACAGGTGTTGTAGGTTCGGATGTGGCAGGTTACTCGGATGACAGGTGGTACACCACGGGATGTGTGGTGGGTTGTCTTCAGGTGGGAGCTTGAAGAGGGATACAAACCAGGAAACAGATTAGATGGAGTACAAGTACAGGTACAGTGCAGCTGTTTATCTCCAAGTGGGAGATTGTTAGGATTGTGGAGCTAAAAGCTTCACTGATGCAAACAGGAGAGGAGGTTGCTGAAGGTTGCTGAGTTGTAGAAGAAGTTGGGGTCAGTCTGATCAGCCGACATCGGTGGGAGAGCACAGAGAAGCAACCGACGTCGGTCATATATCGGCCGACGTCGGTCACCTCCAGGTGAACAGGGACCGGCGTCGGTCACCTGTGTGGTTTGACTGCGAGCTATTTACGGGCAGTTAGCTAACGAACCAAGTGTTTGCATGATCAGGGCTAATTATAGACTGAGAGCTGCGGATCTAATTATGGTAATTAGATGTCTAATCATTGTTTGGATGAGATCTATATAATAGACTCATGGTTGTATTGGAAAAGTGTGCTAGGGAGTAAGAGAGCATAATTATAAGCTCCTTCTGTGTGTGAGGTAGAGCTATGGTGCGTTCCTCCTAGTGCCATAGTACCAGGTGTGTTGGTGCTGGATTGGAGAGCCAGCTGGGTTCTTCAAGAGTGTAGGATCTTGGTCACAGTTGCATGGCCTATATAGGAGATCTACATGGTAAGTAAGATCGTTGATCTGCAAGTGTATGTGTGTGCAAGGTCGAGGTTCACAGGTGAATAGAACCATTGCTTGATTTGCAGGTGTGCAAGGTCATACAGACAGCAACACAACAGGGAGCAGTATCAGGCATGATCTACTTGGAGTACAGGTGTGTACTCGGATAGAGCAAGAGGAAGGCAAGGGAGTTCCTTCCATAAGTATGGTCTGTTGAATTGCAGGTTGTTGCAGATTCATGGGAGATCTACTTGAAGTACCTTGAGTACTTGTGGAGCACGTGGAGTGCTTGCGGAGTGCGTGGAGCACTTGTGGTGTGCGTGGAGCACGGGAGGTGAACACCAACTCTGTATTTTGAGTTGGGTGTTGGGACCTGTGAGAGGGAGAGCTTTGGGGAGAAGAATTACTGTTCACTTGAGGTGTGGGAAACCTCTGTAAGGTGGTGGAGAAGAAGTGGCATCTTCTTTATTGTATTCTTTTTTGTATAAAGTGTTAATACAATTTGGTATTGTCTCTCATATCATGTGTTATTCTGAATTCTAGTTACTTGGTGAATCTGGTTAATTTCCGCATATTAAGTTGCTTGGTTTAGTAATCAAATTGTGTACTTCCGGTTTACATCCTCCCAACAAAGTGGGAAAGTATCTTCCATTGGTTGAGTTTGCTTTAAGAAAATCGTACCAATTAGCTTTGAATATTGCACCATTTGAGGCATTGTATGGAAGGAGGAGTATAACACCAATAATATAGGATATGTTGGAAGACATGTTAGTATTTGGACCTAAGATGCTTTCAAAAATAGAAGATAAAGTCAAGACAATTAGGTAGAGGTTGGCCAAGGCCAATGATATACATAAGGGTTATGTTGATCTAAAGAGAATAGCTGGGCAATTTTCTATAGGTGATAAATTGTTTCTATGGGTTAAGGCTCAAAAAATGTTTCTTAAATTCTAGAAGTTAGAAAAACTTTCACTGAGATATGTGGGACCCTTCTAAGTTTTGGAAGTGGTCAACATGATAGCGTATAGGCTTGCATTACCACCAACTCTAGATCTTTTGCATAATGTCTTCCATGTGTCTTATCTTAAAAAGTATATAGTTGATCCTTCATATGTGTTCGATTGAAATGATTTATAGGTTATAGATCTCGGGGTGGTCATGGTTGAACCAATCAAAGTAATTAACACTCAAAAAATTCATTTGTTTAATAAGGAAGTGTCATAGTAAAAGCTCCTATAAGACCAATACTTTGAGTATAATGCTACTTGGGATGACTATGATGAGTCTTGTAGGTTATTTATACATTTTTAAAGAATAAATAAAATAGGAGTGTGGTTGTGAATGAACACATGACATAGACAAAAGATGACTCATGAAATTCTTAGTGGAGAAGACATAAGGTGAAGAAGAGGTGAACAATTACAAAGAAGGAATTTCACTCAATTATCTTGGACATTTGTACATTTACCAATTTGGTATTATAATTAAATTTATTAATGAAATGATGAATGGGGTTTTCTCTAAATGTATGGTTACTAGTTTTCTTTGGTTAAATCATTAGAAAAATTAGGTTGTATGTGGAGCCCTGTGGAAGGCTCAACCTCCATAGAACCCCACATTCAATCTAGGGTAACCTAGGAGATGGGGTAGATATGACCATGGTTATTATTAGGTTATCAAATACTCTATCTTTAACACCTCTAACTTTAAGGAAATATCTATTCATTAAATTAAGATTACCTTGATGGGTATATCATAATAGTTAATTGAATTAGATTATTATTTAAAGTATATGAGAATATATAATGAGATAAATTAACCTATATAAACATGTAACTACCAAATCAATTTAGACTTTTGGATTTAGGAATGAGTTTCTAGGGGTTTTAGATAAACATACATAAATATATAAATTAGTATATACTTGGTTAAAAACTAAGTATATAGGTGTACTCATCTCTTTCTCTCTTTATACACACACACACACACAAAATTATATGCAACCTACAAATTTATTTAAATAATTGTATGTTATATACATACAATCATTTAAAGAAATATGTAGGCTGTATACAATTATATATATATATATATAGTTAAACTATGCAAAGTGACAAAACATGTGTGTGTGTATAATTGACAATCAAATTTATAAATGATTGTGTCTTATATATTTTTAAAATGAATTTGTTATACGAAATAGGCATAAGATATGTTATAAACCCTAAGCTAGTTTGTGAATGGATTATAATGTGGAATTTAAATATTTATTGAGAAGTCATTTTGAATAACCTGGATACAGGTAGATAAACTATTAGATAGTAGGTTTACTTATTGATTTTATAAAAACATGAAAAATAGTAAGATTTCTATGGTTGAGTTTAGTTATTTTTATGAGATTCACACATACACAAATGCACTATGTATAATTAACTGTGTATGTTATTTTATTATGAACAGTGTATGTATTTTGTGTAGTTCGTAAAGATGACTGGGTATATGGGTTACTATAGGTTCATTGCATGACAAAATTATTATTTCAGATTTCTTTTAAGTTTTTTAAGTCAGCCAAGTCTAAGATATTTACATTGATACTTGATTATGTATTAGACTATATGTTAATTATTGCTTGGTTAAAACCCAAATAGGGTAACAATGACTATGTTTAGTTACATTTGATTTTATGAATAGACAAAGCATGAGTGATTATTTTGATTAAAATGATTTGAATATATTGTAAGATAAATAAGAACTAATTTTGAATTATATAAATTATTTATATATATTTATCATGGGAAATGAAGGTTTTGTAATTTAATAATAAGGTTATGGGGCTTAGATTGAAATTCCCTGTATACTTCACATATACAATACATTCTAAGGATAAAGATAGTGGATGTCACCTTATTAGTGTACTTTATAAATGAAGTATGTAATATAATGAAATTGTGTGTATGCATAATATATAAAAATGTTATAATTATTATAATAGTGAATAATAAATGCTTGATTATATTTGGTGTTTATAAAATCATTTGAATGTTTATATATAGAGCATTCATAGTATTTATAAGATTCAATATAAAAAATAATTGTATGTATGGATTGGTTGTTGTTATTTTTGGAATATGAATAATTTAAATAACTAGGGTTATAACATTATTTCATGGATTATAAATATTATAAGTTACTTAATGGGTAAAGTAACTAGCAGTCTATATATTCATAAATTGGATGGTGTATTATATTGAGGACTATTTTTGGTATTTTGGTTATTATTTATAACAAACTAGATGATTAGATTTTGTTCACTTTATTTGATAGACTAAATGAATAATTGTGATATTTTTGCATATAGAATAATTTTGATTAGCTAGCATGATATATGATGAATGGATCTATTATTTTTGTATATAATTATTTATTTTACCAAATCTTACATTTATGACCCTAATTAAGTGGTGGATGAATTCCACTATCTTAATTAGCACCATCAATGCAAGATAAGGAGTAATCTAATCAAGTAGTATCTATTAATTTGGGTGATCCTAGAGATCATTTATTATTAAAAACTTTGGCCAAAGTAACATTTGATAAACATTATCATTTAATATGTTGATATAGTTTTCATATTTTTGAGATATCATATTAGAAAGGATTTATTTATGGTAGAAATTATGTATTAGATATCTTTGAAACACAGGTTCTGGTTTGTTACTCTGAATTCTTGCACAATCATTATCTACTCATACATGAAGGGAGGGACATCCCCTTGTTTGATAGATAGTTTGGGGGGAATATGGTATGTGGTTGGTGTGGAAAAGTGCTCAAATGATTCTCTCCCTCCTAGCTAGAGTACTATACTTGAGAATACACTTAAAAGTACATATTGATACTTGAGTCATGGAGACTCTACTCAGAGAAGCTTTGTATCATGTTTTACTATTTGAGATTTTTTTTGTATTGATGAAAGATATAATATTTATGCATTGTATTTTTTTAGTAGAGGTTATAATATTGTATTAGCTATGACTGAATTTGTACTATATCATTTATGTTGATATGTAATATTTATGGTTATTTAGTATTGTTCATGATTTCTATATTTGTTCATGGTGATGTTTAGCTAAATGAATTATCTAAAAACCTTTTTGGTTAAATAAATTAATATAACTACTTAAATTCCACTAGATAGGTTTATCATGGTGAAATCTATATGTTGAATATGTGTAATTAATTTTAAAAAACATTATTGCAATATTTCGATAAAACCTAGTGGGGTTGTTACACTTCATGTCATGTGCAAGTTTGTAGCTACTTGAGCTATATCAACTTGTTTCACTTCCTTATGACCTTGATTCTTAGGCATTTATTGATATTTAGTTTTTTCCTCTCATTCATTAGATTTTTGTAATTATTTATAAAGATCCACTATATTGTCTCTAGTCTCATTCAAAATAATGAGATTCTGATTGAGTTTCATAGCTTTTTTCACTACTAGCTAATTAGGATCAGCTAAAGGGTTTGCATTAGAGGGTCCCTCTCCACTTGATTTAAAAAAATCCATTCTCCTTTATAAATAATAGGATAATATAATTATGTTAATGAAATCATTAGGTTTGATAACTAAACCTTAAGATTTGATACCACAATGTTAAGACCCCACTAAGATAATCAATAGTTATACTAATTTATTTATTTTACATGTAATTGTTAAGATTATTTATAACCACTTATTTAACACTTGAAAACTAAATGAATTAAATACAAAAAAAATGGATTAACATTAACCCACAGGTGAAATCAAATACATTTATTAATCAAGTAATAAACTAATCTATGAGTTGAATAACTATCAATCAAGTACAACAAAATTAAATAAGTAAAACTACTGATATAATCCATAAATCAGTCATAAATGTCCTTACATGAACTATTATTTATAATTCTATAATAATACACAATTTACACAGCCACTATTATGTTTAATATACATCAAGGAATAAGGTACACTATAATATAGAGTCAAATTTACAATATAATAATGTACAATAGTACTAAAGAGATTCAAAAATGACACAATGATCCATGAATGTATCCTGATTATGATTCTAATAATTTGAATAATTGATAGAGGGAGAGCATGATCTAAGTGATTTACCTCTAACCACAGACCAATAGTCTTCTGCATACCTCCCCAATAGGATTGTCCCTACCCTTCATAGAGGGGTAGATAATAATAGTGCATATATTGAGAGACAAACTTGAACCTATGTGTGTAATATCACTATTACATGCAAAAATCATAAAGACCATGGAATCCAATCCTCTATATAAATTATATCCATATGCACATGTAAACTATAAGCATAGTGGAATGAACATGTCCTAACTAAGACATTACTTGGCCAAATTTTTCACTAAAGAAATCAGATATACTAATCTGAGTCAAATATAATCACACTAAAATATCTATTACTTAATCACTATTCAAATGATAACAAGGGGGTATTTATACAAGTTTCCCACTAGCACCCTCATATAAATATCTATAGTTATTCAATTTCCATAATTCAAGGAGAAAAATATAGTATTCAACATACATTTAACACAACATGAATAAATAATAAAACCGGTCATAACATCAAATCCTTTGGTTTTATTTACCTAATCAAAAAGATATCAATCATCTATTTAAAGAACTATATTCAACTAGGTATGCATAGTGATAGAATAGTAATTTAGATTATTATGAGTCCAAGATAACATACCCCTTTGAACACTTTTCATGCATATATATATATATATATATATATATATATATATATATATATATATATATATATATATATATATATATATATATATATATATATATATATCAGATACTAAATCTTGGACAATCCATTATCCCATAATTTCCAAGATGACTTAAACATAAATATTTCATATGATCCTATTTAATAAAATTTATCCTTATTCATTTTATCACGCTTTGATATGAATGATATCCATATTTAGTAATATTATATTCTAGATACAAATCTACCTTGTATTTCCATATAATAGATTCATCAAATCTTTACAAATAATAAAATAGGTATACTTGATAAAGCTATGTTATTCTAAAAAAAATGAAATCCTTATTATAATTCAACTTAGCATTAATAGTAATATTAAGTCATTAAATATTCTTTTTGGAAACCCAAGTCATCATCTACAGCTAAATAACGACCTTAAATAATAATTTTGTGAATGTTTCCCTTACATATTGGTGTATCATTTTCATAACATTATTTACATCAAATTAATTATCCATTGGAATGAGTACTATATTCTATGACCAAAAAACTCTATATTCATACGTGAATAAATATCTATACATTTATTAAATAAAGATACAACCATCACATGCGAGTCGACCTTACACCCAATGATCAATAAATCAAGACATCATTATAACTCAACTTATTTATTAATACCTATAGCTTATTAACTAAAAAGAAAAAATTAAGCTCATGTCGCATATACATAATGAATATCATTTTAATTCTTAAGGAACAAAGTTTGGATTCACTCTTGCATACATGATGTATAAGATATACAAATATATCATAGTTATGCAAGATTATATATGGTTCCAATTTGTATGTCTACTAGATGGGATTTGACAAGTTGAAATGAATAAATTAATTACTTGTAGTTGTACATGTAGTCCTAGGTTATCTCTTTACATAAAAACCCACAACCATCACTATCATGCTCATGATTTCTTCATAGTAGGCCATAATTCTATTAATCATGTATATATAACTTTATTTATTAACATTCTCCATCATGATTGTGTAGTTATAGGATATCAATTAGAAAATGAATTTACAGCTATAGGTTTCCTTATAGAATCAGATACAAAACCCTTAATTCTCATATAAAGATCAATTAAAGGTGAAGGATAATAGAAAATAGTCAAATGTTGTTATTAATGCTTTTTCCCCATGTTCCATAAGATATTTTAAGATGTCATTAGGCATCTAGAGGTATGAAAGAAGTGAAAGACAAGGCCTTAAACATCCTTACTAAAAATTTGTAGACTTTTTAAATTTTTTAAAAAGTTCTCCAACTTTAATCACGAAAATTAACTTGTATAATTTACCTATAAAAACCCTTGATGGAGCTAGATGGCCCTAAGCAAATTACATGACAATAAGCTTTCAAATTTTATGGTAGTAAAAGAATTTGATATCACTTTTATAGGCTTGGGGATGGAATAAAATTTTGTCCCCATGGCCATAACTATGATATTACAATTTTATAAATAAAATCTACCCATATCATGCATTTGGATTAAAATAACAATTTTATACTAAGTTATATTAATTCATTCTTAATCAAATGTAATTTATAACAAAACTCATTTCTTTTCTAGGTTTAAAATTCGATATTACTTGCTTGGTCAGTGTGCCAATGTTTGGTTATAGATTTGGGTAGATATTCCTCTTCTTTTCCAAAATCTTTCTATTTTTATCCTTATACCATAGTGATGATATATTCTTTCCCCATTTATTCTTTATCCATTTTAATCCTTGCATGCATGATTTTCATGACCAAATTTCTCTTCTGGAACCTTGCCAAGATTTTCCTCATGCAACTCTTGTTTGTAAATGCATTTTTAATCTTCTAATGTTGTTTAATAATATTTATCTACCTATATTTTGGCATGGGTGTTGTAGAAACACTCAATATTTCCCCCAAAGTTACAATTCAACCTTTGTTATTATGGTAAAAACCTAGTTGACTACCTTTTTATAGTTTACATTACATTGAAACATTAAAATGATGTAGCCCTAGAATATAGAACATAAAAACAAAATTATTATTAGTTTTAAAATTTATTTATTACCCCACTAAATGCATCAAAATAGTTTTGGTTTTTTTACCTTTAGGGGGAGTTATTTAATCCATTAATTTACATGTCAGTGTAAATAATACACCAAGATAAGTAAACACCCATGTTGTGTAGGTTAAAATGTCTAAGTTATGAAGTTATCTTTAAAAAAAAATATTTTTATGATGTTTTTCCTTGTTTATACCTTATTAAATGCCCCTAAATGGAAAAAATTAACTATTCAAATTAGTAAACCAACCAAATAAGGCAAGGATATACAATTCTTGATAACCAACATGGTAGACATGGTTAAAAAAGCATAGTCAAATGAGATAAATCAAGAAATCATATTCTAACTATATCACAAGTCATAATATAACCAACTAAGTGAATTCATAAAATATTTAATTAAAATGATACACTCATTCTAATCAGATAAAATGCAATGAGAGGCAACATAACACAACATGGGTTTAACATACATATAAAATCAATGAAATCAAATAAAACAATTGTTACCATGTAATCATTAATCATTTTTAGTTAAAAAAATAAAAGTAACATGTGTATGGGCTTGATGGATCTCTCTCAACATCCATTTGTGATATCTGCACCCCCCTCTTTGATGATGCTCTCCCTTTGAACTATCTATGAGGGTAGAATAGTCCAACAACCACCTCATCAAATAAACTATTAGTTAGCCCAAATCATAATAATCATCATAAAATCATAAAGAAACTATTACATGCAAGAAAATATATAAATTGAATCAATCCACCTAATCACATGCATCATAACCATATGTAATAGCTATCAATACTAATGACTATTCAAGTAATACACTTATCAAATTGGATAACAAAACAACCCAACTTAGAAATAAATATTAGATCTAATAATTTTAATTGTTTAATCCACTAATTAAGGATTAATAATTTGTGGAGAAAAATTGGATGTGACAACTAGAGCTTTCTCTTCAAATCAAAAAATTACTGATCTTAACCAAGATATATTACAATTAATGAATCAAATGGCTAAATATTAAGTTTATAATTATGCCCAAATAATAAAAATGAAAACCTAACTTATATAATTTCAAAATAGATGTTAACATGTTTAGTGGGGAATTCCAAAGTAAAATTTATCTTTATATTCCCCTCAACACCCTAGAGACACTTTTGAAAACCTCATTATGTAACCCCCACTTTATAAAAAGCTATCAAACACCTTCAAAATTGATCCTTAACCCCTCAAATTATATACACTGACATAGGTCGTATCACTCCTATGATCTCCTATAATGGATCCAGTGATCTTGCTTTACATTTGAAAGCCTTTGGTATCCTTTATAAATACTGGGTCAAATTAAAAACCTTTGCCACTTCCAAAATATTAGTCAAAACCTTTTTAGGTGATGTTTTATAATGGTACAATCACCTAAAATATAACTCTATTTCTAGCTTATAATACTTAGTTAATGCATCGATCCAATAGTTCCAATCTAATGATTTTATTGAACAAAAATTAGCTCATTTTATTAATTAAAAATAAGGGGAAAAAAGACTACCTAAAACTTTATTAAATGTTGGAAAACCTTAGACAATAAAGCTGAGCATAACATTATGGAACACAACCTATTCCACCTTTTACCCAATGCATTAAATGCCAAATTATAATACATTTTTATGACTCTTTCTTAAAAATCATTGGAGGAAGCCTTAGACCAAACCTAATGATACTATAACCTCATAAGATAACTCAAGTGTTCCTAACCTAATACTAGATCTCAAATACTTATGAGACACTAAAGCCATGATACTAATGATGGCATCTTTGATATTTATGATTCCAAGGGCATCATCCATGTAATTATGCTAGGTAGCTGTAACGAATTGACTATTTCTAAATATATCAAGGGAAGTACCTTATAGATTCCTCCTCATCACTCACAAGTCAAAAATTATGAATACCATAACCAAATTTCTCTCGATGAGATTATGAGATGTTTTCTTAGACCTTCACTTAGAGAGATAGATGCTCAATTTTCTACTTCATACTACTATGATCCAAAAAATAAATTATGGTTTCATACAACCTAGCCTCATTCTCATGAATGTTTTAAACAACTTAATCATCTAGATTTTGTTCATTTAATTGGTCCCAAATTTGATCATGAAGACATGATGAGATGACATCATCAATATTATGATAAGGTAGCTAAATATCATGACTCTAAAGTCAAATACGAATCACTTAACCAAGCTAATCCTCACCTTACCATTTATTCCAATCCCCTTACAAATCATAAATAAAACTAACTAACCAATAATCAATCTCAAACCATTTCCCAACTAGTTTCTAATATTGTTGAAACTATAGTTGTCCCTCATTCTCCTAATAATGAGAAAACCTAGTAAACTTAAGCAACATGAAATGTGTTATTTTTCACGTGGACCTTTAGCCTGTTTCAAATCATATTACTTATCTAATGTATATAATAATTTAGTCTTATCCACTAAATTATTTTTTAAAAATTTAGATTTATATAAATTATTACTTATATAATTTCCAATAGCCCAAGTATATGGGCCATCCTAATATAGTTTCTAGTTGACCATACTATATCATCCATCCTAATACAAGTTCTTATTTATTCAACTATATCGACCAAGTTAGTATAGATTCCAAATAATAGTATTATTTTGACCAAAACCATATAGTTTATATATTATACACTTCCATTCTTACTATATCATCTAGCTTGGTATAATATTTTATTTCTGAATCAGGGCCAACTATGTCGACTAGCTTGATATAGTCTAATTTTTTGACCAGTTATGTTTCAATTGCATCAACCAACTTAGGACATTAATATTTTTCCAACCCTACCTATAATATATTTACCAATGTAGTAAAATCTATTTCTTCATGTAGTTATGATTCTACTACATTATCGAAGCCCATACAATATTTTTTTATCATTTTATGTTATGAACTACATGAGCCAAGCTGATATAATTGGATCAATCTACCTAAAATATATCGATAGTTTTGTACCACACACATTAAATCAAATTATATCTAGTTGGGCTTAAATTTATCTATAGTTGATTCATTTTAGAACTCTATCCCTCTTTTTTAATCATATCTAACTCATATTATCTTTGACAAATGAGATCCCATAGAAGAAATTTATAGACTCCCATATAAAAAATTATTTATTGAGTTTAAGAGGGATACTCCATGACATATAAACTATCTTATTAAATTTTTATTTTATATGAACATTCCTCAACGACCACCCATTAGTAAAAAATCTACCTTGTCAGGGTCTGAGGAAAGCATCTTGAAACAATGTGAGGAGATGTCCATCCAGGTTATTCACACTATAAATAAATCTCTTTCCCTTAAATTTAATATAAAATATATGATCCTCAATGAAATTTTGTACATGACCCTCCTTAATTTATTAGTGTCTAAGTTGGTGACATTTAAGTTAAGCAAGACTTTATTGACAAAGGATTTAATACTTATCTTGTCTCCTTGGAATTCATTACAACTTTAGGATATTATAAATGCAACATTGATCTACCTAATTCACATGATAAGGATATGGTTGAATAAAAATTCCATGATTAGGATCTATTTGGATTTCTATCAGAATTCCAATTGTCATAGTTAGATTTAAGGTCATGCTATTCAATTTGCCCTTATCTTAAATCATTTTAATTGACTACCCTTAAACTCATCGTATGAGTGTTTTGGACTATAACAAATGATAATGCATGAATTTTCATCACATAAGGTGATGTTTAAAAGATATAAGGTGACACTAACACTTCAAATTTTTAAAATTTAAAAGAACATAGAGCCTGTAAAATACTAAACCTTTAAACATTTTCCCAACATTCCATTTCATGAGTATCAATGTTATTACTTCTTGTCAAATCAAACAAAAGTTATAGTGGTCACCCTAAACTTATGGGAAACATTCCACCTGATCTTGTTGATTTTAAACATGATAATCCCAATGAAATTAATTTTAAAATCAAAACATTAGACCTTCCATCTAGTATCATCACTTAGTTTTCACCTTGTTCTTAAAATAATCCAATTGATGAGTTTCCTAGTTTCATGATTATTCATAATAAGGATATTTACCATACATCTTCTATAAATGTAGTGGTTTAATACCTTCATTTGGATCTCACCACTCATGATTATTGTTAGGTTGTGGAGCTAAAATCTTCACTAGGATGCAAACAGGAGAAGTTATGGAGGATGCAGAGTTGCGAGGAGTTGCAGAATCAGTTGCAGGGAAACTAGCATCGATCTGATCAGCTGACATCGGTCAGATGGCAGTGAGGAAGCAACCAGCATCGGTTACCAGTCGGCCAACATCGATCATGGAGGATCCGATGTCGGTAGCCTGTGCGTTAACAAGCAGTTCGCATGTTGATTCTGGAGAGTCTATTTTTGGACTGTTAGTTTGCATGTTGAAGGCTAGTCTTAGTCTTGAGTTGCATGTCTAATTATTGTAATTAGGTTAGTATAATTATTATAATCATGAGATATATATATGGACTCATGGGTTGTATTGTAAATGTGTGCTAGAAAGCCATAGAGCTTTTAGAGAGAGCTAGTGTAGCTCCTCCTAATTCTAAAGGGGTGCTGAGTGTGTATGATCAGGGAGAGTTACAAGGTCTGTAAGGTCAAGGAGCTGATCCACCGGGGTACTGGTTGAAGAATCATAAGGACTTGGTGAGGCAAGGACAAGGGTTCTTTAGGGGTGTAGAGATATCTACATGGTGAGTAAGGTCTAGTGATTTGCAGGTAGCAGAGAGCAGGGGATCTACTTGGAGTATGGTTGTATACTTGGTGTACTGGCAGCATGTTACTGATTGGTTGGAGAGGTGAACATCAATTCTATATTAGAGTTGTTTGTTGGGACTGAGAGAGAGAGGGAAGAAGGTCTTGAGGTGTGGCAAACCTTTGAGGTGGAGGAAGAAGTGGCATCTTCCTTATTGTATATTCTTCTGAGTGATTACTAATACAATTATGTATTGTCTCTGAAATCCTGTGTTATTTCATATTTCTAGTTACTTATTGATTCTGGTATAATTCCATGTTTATTTGCTAATACAAGAAGTAATCATATGTGCTCTAATTGGTAGAGCAAGATCCTGACTAAGTAGGCATCATAGCATGTTTATTGTTCTAGGTTCCTTGACAAGTGGTATCAGAGCTTTTGGTTGGGTTTACTAACAGGTGGTTTCAGATCTAGTAGTGTTTGTTGATTACAGGTTACTCACAGGGGTTTCTGATTGAGTGGGAGTATAGCAATGGTAGAAGGAAGTAAGCTACGAATGGAGAAACTGAATAGCATGAATGGTTTGATTGATGGAAAGAAAGAGCAGGGAAAAAGATATTGTTGGTTGGTAGTAGATCAACATGAAGGAACTGAAGATGTAGATGTTGTTACATAGGATGCTTTGGGAGGTTTCTTGGATGAAGTTGAATCTTGGATAATAGATTATGTTGCCTCTTTCCATGCAGCCCTAGGGAGAGGAGCTGGTGAGCCTTGCCAAAGAATTGGCAAAGGAGAAGTGAAGCTGAAATTACAGATGGACGACACACAGTGGTTGAAGGAAGTCATGCAAGTACCAGTCTTGGAGATGAGTCTAATTTCTTCAAGAAATTTGGGTGATGAGAGATGCACTATAACTCTCACAGTGGATACACTTGAATTAGATGGTGGTAAGAAATTAGGTATCCTTTATCTATCTACTTATATTGCTGATTCACCTTCTGTTATAGAGATGTGGCTTTGTAGGCTTGGTTACATATGTAGGAGGGGAATGCATGTTCTGAAGCAGAAGATAGATGTTTTTGACAAGTTAAAGAACTGGAAAGCCTTGGTGTTCATGGAGGAGATGATAGACAGAGATCAGGTGAGGGAACTAAATTATTCTGAGTAGGGTTATGTTGATTTGATTAGGATTTTGATCCATGGAGAGCTCACAGGTAAAAAGTTATCACTCACAGATGAACACAGGTACCAGCATTGGTCACACAGTAACCGACGTTAGTAACAGGAAGACCGACGTCAGTCATGAAGAAACTAATGTTGGCAGAAAGGATACCAACGTCAGCCAGGGAAATGACGTTGGCAGTCAGGGTCAGTGCAGGGAACCGACATCAGTCGGGAGCAGACTGGGAGATGGCCGAGATCGGTCACTGGAACGGATATTGGTCAGACAACAAGCTGTCAACAAGTCTCAAATGCTCATGTGGAGGTCAGAAAGGGTAAGTGAACCTCATATTCTTTGTTCACCTTCTTTATATTGCTTATTGATGGTCAAGAACCAGGAAGATGGAAGAGGCAATGTAGGTAGAATCTAGATACAGTGGGAGCTTGGCATGGATGAGGAGTGTGAGTCCTTAGAGAAGAACCAAATAGGTATTTATTGGTAGAGTTGTCAGCTAGAAGAAAGCACTGAGAGATGGAATGGATTATTATTTTAGAGAAGAGAGTGGATGGACACATGAGATGGAAGGCCAAGGTACAGGTCTTGAGGAAGCTGCAAGACAGTGGTACAGGTTTGACAGGTGGATGACTAAGTATGGCTTCAGTCAATGTCAGTGTAACTATTGTGTTTATCTTACCAGGTAGATGATGGTCGCAACATCATCTTGTTACTGTATGTGGGTGATTTACTAGTAGGTTTATACATATAGGTATTTGCTGAGCTAAGGGTAAGGTTAGTTCAGAGGCGTGTCATGAAGAATTTGGAGCATCAAAATTATTTGGCATAATAGACATGGAGATTTTATCTCCAGTGGGAGCTGATGTGAAGACGGTGTTGGTGGAGTTCATTACGTAGGATGCATAATCAGAAAGCACACCAATGGCTAGACAGTTCAATCTTAGCTTGAAACAGGGTTTGAAATCACATGAGGTCTATTATAGGCCTGAGTTTTTCCCAATCAGTGGGGGTTGTCAGAAAGTATGGAGCCAATTCGGGGAAGGAGTACTCAAGGGCAGTTCAGTGGGACTAGCAACAGGGATTCTTGTTATGCAGGGTCAAGTTCTTCACTACATGGATATGTAGGTTCGGATGTGGCAGGTTACTTGAATGACAGGTATAACATCATAGGTTGTGTGGTGATTGGTCTTCAAGATTGATCTTGAAAAGGGATACAAGCCAGGGAATAATTTTAGATGGTGTATAGGTACAGGTACAGGTGTAGCTATTTATCTCCAAGTGGGAGATTGTTAGGTTGTGGAGCTAAAAGCTTCACCAAGATGCAAATAGGAGAAGTTATGGAGGATGCAGAGTTACGGGGAGTTGCAGAATCAGTTGCAAGGAAACCAGTGTCAGTCTAATCAGCCGACGTCAGTCAGATGGTAGTGAGGAAGCAACTGGCTTCGGTTACCAGTCGGTCGACATCAGTCATGGAGGAGCCGACGTCGGTAGCCTGTGCGTGAACAGGCAGTTTGCATGTTGATTTTGGAGAGTCTATTTTTGGACTATTAGTTTACATGTTGAAGGGTAGTCTTAGTCTTGAGTTGTGTGTCTAATTATTGTAATTAGGTTAGTCTAATTATTGTAAGCATGAGATCTATATATGGACTCATGGGCTGTATTATAAATGTGTGCTAGAAAGCCATAGAGCTTTTAGAGAGAGCTAGTGTAGCTCCTCCTAGTTCCAAAGGGGTGCTGAGTGTGTATGATTAGGGAGAGTTGCAAGGTCTGTAAGGTCAAGGAGCTGATCCACTGGGGTACTGGTTGAAGAATCATAAGGACTTGGTGAGGCAAGGATAAGGGTTCTTTAGGGGTGTAGAGATATCTACATGGTGAGTAAGGTCTAGTGATTTGCAGGTAGCAGAGAGCAGGGGATCTACTTGGAGTACGGTTGTGTACTTGGTGTACTGGCAGCATGTTACTAACTGGTTGGAGAGGTGAACATCAATTCTATATTGGAGTTGATTTTTGGGACTGAGAGAGAGAGGGAAGAAGGTCTTGAGGCGTGGTGAACCTTTGAGGTGGAGGAAGAAGCGGCATCTTCCTTATTGTATATTCTTCTGAGTGATTACTAATACAATTGTGTATTGTCTCTCAAATCTTGTGTTGTTTCATATTTATAGTTACTTATTGATTTTGGTATAATTTTGTGTTTAGTTGCTAATACAAGAAGTAATCATATGTGCTCTAATTGGTAGAGCAAGATCCTGACTAAGTAGGCATCGGAGCATGTTTATTGTTCTAGGTTCCTTGACAATTATGATGATGATCATGCCTTAGATTACCCAAACTTGATTGGCTATGTCTTAGCCAAGGATGCATAAATTATCTATTACCATTCTTCAATTCAACACTCTTATGAAAAATATATATTTTATTATTACATTGAATTAGTTGACATTTTTTACCTCTTTCTCTTACATCCCTAAATTTACTTGACACCATATCTTATTTTTTTGTTGTTATTACTAGATCTAAGATGGATCCATATTATAAATGTATAATTCTATAACCTCTTTAGATCATACTTAATGATATGACTAGCATTTACTAGTTTGCTAGATATTATGATCCTCCAAATATGTTTCCTCTAGATAAGCTAGCTAAACTCATAACACCAGTTATTATGTTTGATAATGTAGATGATTATTATTCCAATAACTCTTGCTTTGATCTAAAATTTAATAATCTCATGGATGATCCTATTTGTAGTATACCACAATATATTCCTCCTCATAGGTTAGTTATATAAGGATGCCCACCCACCCCAAAGAAGATCCATATTTTTATTTTCATAAGGTGTCTAATCATCCAAGCTATGAGTATAGAGAATATCATATTTTTTTTATTACAACAGAATCTAAAAGTCCTAAATCTTATCATAAATAGTCAATCACCTTGATATTTTGTTCCTTAGCATTCTTGTTACTTCTACAGGACTAATACAAAATTTTTGACTAATTTTCAAGCTCTTTGATAGTATATATATGTACTCCATCTTGAGGTAGTTAACCTTCCACTTTATCTATACATGCTACCTCTAATTATTACACCTACTTATATCCCAAAAAATAGGGAGGTGTATTGTATTTGGCATGATGTTCTACACATTCTACTAGGGATGATTTTAAGAAGGGACCCCTAAAATCTTAGTATAAATCTAGGAAAATCATATATTTTAGGTATAATTCCATTGGTGAATCTTTGGCAAAATTGCCACATCGGTATCAATTAACTAGTGATTTCTATTAGCTCTTTCAAAAAAACTTATAAATAGCTGGTAAATCAAGTGTCATATTCAAATCAAGAAATAAGGGTGAAAAAACCAATAGAGAAAAAGGTTAGAGGATAAGAAGTCTAAAGTCAAGAAATTATTTATGATTCCTTATTTTTAATGATTAAATTTGTCATTCTTTTTAAAGATTAAATTTGTCCTTTTTAAGTCTAAAATTGATAGACATATGACTAAGTATTAATTGAGTACATACCTCTTTAAGTCTCTCAAAATACCAACTAGATAATATAATAAATTGAGTGTAGAAAATATTATGCTAAAAATCAGAGTATAGAGTATAAACTAACTATGGGGACATAGGCCAAGACAACTATGAAAAGTGATGATGACATAACTAAAAAATATATACAAAACATTTTCATTTTTTTTAAATTATTAACTATATAATAAGGTCTACCAAAATTTCTTAACCACATCCATATTGGCCTTTCAAATATTTATTTATTTTAATTAAAAAAATATGCCAATTAGAATATAATTATTACCTTAAACATTAAAAAATAAAATATAGTATGATCATGAGGCTCTACATTTATTTAGTTTTTTCTTTATGTATTATTTAAAATAAGTATCTTGCATGTCATTATTTATTAGAGGAAATCAATTTCTTATTTTTTAATATAAATATGTGGTAAAGACCAACCAGGTAATTTAATAAATTAAGTATATAAAAATATAATGAATAAATGAATAAATATAATAATAGGTTTCCTAAAAACATTTTATTTAAATATATTTGCTCAAAACACTATCTTTCAAATGTCTTGACCATATCCATAATCATTAATGACAGTTATAATATTTTTTTATTTTAATCAACAAACCATGCCAATTAGAATATAATGATTAACTTAAATATTTAAGAATAAAATATAATATGATCATGAGGCTCTATTGCATTTATTCATTTTGTTATTTATGTATTGTTTAAAAGAATTATCACATATGCCATTATTTCTAAGAGGAAATCAATTTTTTGTTTGTTTAAAATATGTATGTGGTAAAGACCAACCATATAATATAATAAATTGAGTATAGAAAAAATATTGAGAAAAAAATAGAGTATAGAGTATAAACCAACTATGGGACCATAGGGCAAGACAACTATGAAAAGTGAGGTTAACATAATTGAAAAAATATTTAAAATATTTTCATAGTTTTAAAATTATAAACTATATAATAAGGTCTACCAAAATATCTTAACCATATCCCTATTGGCCCTTCAAATATTTTTGATTTCAATTAACAAACCATGTCAACTAGAATATAATTATTACCATAAACATTAAAAAACAAAATACAATATGATCATGAGACTTTAGTACTATTTTTGTGTAATACATATGGTAAGATCATGTGTAATACTTAGTATAAATTGACTATAGACCATAACTCACACTTTTGACATAGTTAGTTGATCTAATAGACTCAAATAAGTTCTTATTACAAGGGATCAATTCCTCAAAGTGTATCCTCTATAAGTTACACCTTGAAGGAAATTATAAAATGTTTCTCTTTAGAGATTAGATATCATTTTCTTTGGGATGAACTACTAGAATCCATGGCTATGATATACCCTCAATATTAGAAAAATGTTAGCTCATCAAACTTTTAGAATAAAATCAAATTCTTGTCTCAACACTTCTGCAAGAGTGTAGAATTAAATGGTGAACAAACTAAAGTAATTTTAGATTTTCCAAAGCTAAGGGTGTGGTCTGTTTGATTCTCCACAACATGTTTTGTACCATACTTTCAAAGATAGCTTGATCACTAGATTATGAAATAACTTATGTTTGAGTGAAATATTATGTGATGGTATCTCAAAATATTTAAATCTTGATAATTTATGTCAAGCAATGATTTTGGGCTTAGTGGAAGATGAGAGAATGTTTAGTGCATTGCCATTTTTAAAGTCAAAATTAAGGAACAAACTTGAAAAAATATGGAGACTTACTTGAGGATATATAAAACTAGATATGATGTACTCAAATTTATATTTTATAGAGTTTTGGTAATTTAGAATTCAACATATAAAAGAAGATGATTGATTAATAATACTTTAAACATACTACAGTTTTGCAATCCTAGATCCAAGTCTAACAACTTTTGAAGAGATTGCAACTAAAAATCATCAAGAACAAAATGAATAAAATTTTCATGTTGAAATTTAAAATTTAGGCATTTAAAATTGGAGGTTGATCAAGGAAGGACAAAAAAATTTGTTATCCATTTTG
Organism: Torreya grandis; assembly: GCA_037957365.1. Classification (NCBI taxonomy): domain Eukaryota; kingdom Viridiplantae; phylum Streptophyta; class Pinopsida; order Cupressales; family Taxaceae; genus Torreya; species Torreya grandis. The sequence goes on from JARHVA010005585.1 coordinate 1,074,040, forward strand.
AGATTTATTATATTGAGGTTTTAAGAAAGCTTGTTGAAGATAATGCAGAATATATAAATGATTAAGTGGTAATTTGTGTATTTTTGTTTCTATTTGATTAAGAGAACATGTTTATAATAGTTGTAAACTCTATTATAAATATGCATAAGTATATTTTGGTGTTCACTTGTTATTTTATATGAAACTTATTTAAGGTATCTATAGTGTAATGAATTTTTAGTATCTATATTGGATCAATAGCTTCACTTCTACCAATAAATTTCATAAATGACTAGAAATTTTGAGAAGACCATCACATGTGTTCTTGAGAAACTTCCATTAATCTCATGGGTGATGTGTCATACCAATATTAAATTTTCCCTTGGGGCCCCTCAATATGCCAATGCCAATTCACTAAAAAATTGGGCAAAATATAAACCTTAGTCACTGTATCTTTAATTCCACCTACATCACATTTAATGCTAGAAATAAAATAAACATTAGGTTTAAAAATTATTTATTATCAAGTTGTTTAGTCATTAAAACCATATATAGGGAAGATCATGTTTGTTTTACTTGGTTTTATAAGTGTGTTAAGGACCACTTGTGACCTAGGAAAGAATAATATTAAGGTAATAATTATATTTTGGTTGACATGGTTTGTTAATTTAAATAAAAATATATTTGAAATGCCAGTATTGATTATGAATATGGTTAAGATATTTTGGAAAATATTATCATTATTGATTATGGATATGGTTAAGACATTATCATTATACTTATTCATTTCAAAATAATATTTTGCATGAAAACTACTCTTAGTCTTTAGAATAAAATAAACACAAATCCATACCTTGTAATTGTAATCACAAGGAAACCAACATAGAAATTTTATGCACCTCATCCCAGTCTTTCAACTGCTACATCTTCATTTCTATCAATAGCTTAAATTAATGACTAAAAATTTATAGAAAACATCAAAAAATATATTTAAGGAAATACTTTTCAAGGAACTTATAATTACATTTATTCATTTCAATACAGATGACTATGCATGCCAATAACTACTCTCAGTTTTAGAATAAAGAAACACAGATTCACACCTTGTAGTTTCAATCACAAGGAAAGTATCTTAGAAATTGTTTTCACCTTCATTTCCAACCTCTCATCCCAATATTTCAACTACTAGAGCTTTGATTCCCCTAATATCTTGCATCAATGACTAGAAAAATTGAGAAACCATCAACACATATATTTAAAGAAATTATTTTCAATGAACTTATCATTTTTTATTCATTTTAAGATAGATTAATGGGTATGCAAACAACTACTCTCAGTATTTAGAACAAAAAAAAACACAAATCCATACCTTGCAGTTGCAATCACAAGGAGACTAGCTTAGAAATTATTTACACCTTTGTTTCCAACCTATTGTCCCAATTTTTTGAGTACTATATCTTCTCTTCCACCAAGAGATTACATAAATGATAATTAAAATTGAAAAACCATCACATATATATTTTATCAACCTCCATTAATCTTATGGGTGATGTGGTGGACCAACATTAAGTTTTGCCTTAGGCCCCTCAATATGTTGATGTAAATTTACTAAAAAATGGGGTAAGATCTAAACCTCAATCCCCATACCTTTAATTCCACCTACAACACATTTAATGATAGAAATAAAAATAATGTTAAATTTGATAATTATTTATTACTAAGGTTTTTAGTTATTAAAACCAAATAAAAAGAACATGTGGCATCAAAGAATATTCAAAACATTTTCATATAATAAATACAACTATTACCTTAATATTATTATGTCATAAGTGGTAATTATTTACACACACACACGCACACACACATGCGCGCACGCATGCATGCGCGCGCGCGCGCACACACACACACACACACACACACACACACACACACACACACACACACACACACACACACACACACACACACACAAAATTTTAGGTTTGTTAATGATGTCTCCAAGGTGACCAAAGATGTTGATGAGGTTTCATGTGTGCTAAAATGATAATGACAAAGTGTGCTTCAGTGTTCTTACATGGTTATTTAGTGGTTGACTTAGTGAGGTAATTGGTGGATGTTATTGTTGGTATGATAATTTTTCATAGAACCTATGAGGTGTTTTGAGATATTTGAATGCTTGTGAAAGTGAAATGAATCCATTATAGTATTCATATAAGTTTTTAGGTTCAAGTAGGCATCTTGATAGATAAAGCTGAGTGAGTAGATTAATGATGTCAACAATTACACTGTGTAAGTTTCAAGAGAATATATATATATATATATATATATATATATATATATATATACCCCTATTTTAGTATATCATATGGTTCAAGTTTCAATTCTGGACATGCAACATAGCAAAAGTTATTAAGCTACAAAGTTGGCTTCTTAGACAGAGTTTAATAAGTTCCCATACTTAGCCAAATTTGTGATATTGAAGATATATGATGAGAATTTAATTGGGTGATTAATATATATGTAAAGTGATTATTTTGAATATATAAGGATATAAGGGGGAGCATTATACTTATCAAATAGAGATCAATGATGAGCACAAAGTATATTAATCAATGATCTTGAGAATGAATGTGATGAAGACATGTGTCACTTTAATAGAGTTTGAGCAGTAGATCAAGATTGATGGAATCTGTTCAAAAATGAAGAGGAATTTATATGGTTCACATTATTAAATAATTAAATATAATTATTATAATGCATGTGGGGATGCAAAGTGGTATAAGTTCATTAGATATTGACTGTAGGGTACGTAAAGGGCATGTGGGGATACCAAGTGGCTTGATCTCAGAAGTGAGGATCTAAGATCAATGATGAGAGATGAAATTTAAATCTAGGATGCTTAAAAGGATATTAATATAATGTGATTAAACAAGTTTTGAGAGGACACAAGATGAAGAAATGTGTCTACATATGATTTTGTATTAACCAGTGACTGTTGGCATTTGAATTAGCAAAAGGATAAACTAGTGCTCAATATTTTTATTATATATTTTGATCTATGAAAAATTTATTGATGGTTTAAAGGAAAATTTGAAGAGTAATTAAAGGACCATATAGAGGAATTGGTTATAATATTTGAATAAATCTACAATCAAAGTATTGATCTCTAAATTTTATTGAAGGTTTGACCATATTTTGTAAGTAACCCAAGAAGGATAATTAAAGAGTTGTTGATGGTATTTTGATGTTTCAATAAGAAATAAATATTTTATAGTGTTTTATACTCCATGAGGACCATATGTATTTATTTTTTAGTTTTTACCAATCCATATTTAGTATGAAAAAAGGCTTAAAAGTTGACTATGTTTATTGAACAAACTAGAAGTTTGAGTGACCATCTTGTAGAGGTAAGTTGAAGATGTTCTAAGCAAAGTTGAGGAATAAAATGAGTATGTATATTTTTTATAAGTATTAAAGGATTATAATAAGGAATTTTTTTTCATTATATTCCCATGATTAGATATGGAGAGTCAAAATGGCTTGACTATATTTTGATTGTATATGACTAGTTTGAGTGGTCATTTTGAGAGAGTTATTTTGAGTGTTTAGAGATTACGTTGAAGTATATAAATCACATGAAGTAATTTAAGAGGTATTTAAGGTTTCACCCATGTTATCTAATCATATGTATATGTGAAATATTTTTATAGGTGATTTAGAAGTTTGAGACTATGATTTTTGTGTTTGAAATCCTAAAGAGCAGGGAGACCTAATTTATAGGTTCAAGTGTTAAGTTGGTGTTTTAGGTGGAATGAAACCATATGAGAGTGAAAAATTAGATATTATAGATATTTTTGATGTGTTATAATCATTGGTAAAGGATGAGGGTGGTCCAAGTAATCTCACATGTAACATGTGAGTATGCAGGCCTAATTATTTTAGGTCTCACCAAGACCTAATGGTGGTTTGGGGTTAATGAGGTAATGGAAGACATAAGGAGAATGGGGTTATAACATATAAAATTTATGAAGACCTATTTAAAATCTATAAAAATTTTGGTAATCATCTTTGCCAACTAAGATGGGTTAGATGAGTGTATGTTATAAATACTAGGCATAATTAGCCTATTTGGAGTGGAGTTGAGAGAGTGTTGTGCTAAGTGAAGGAGAGAAATTTTGAAAGAGAAGGTACATTTAATTTGGGACCATCAAATATTAAATAGGATTAGTCATGTTTATCTGATCATGTTGATGTAATAAGACACATAGGTCATTAGACATAATGAACCTAGAAGAGGTAGATTGAGTAAGTCCTAGAGGTTATTTTAGAAAGATTAAAAGGTGAAGCAGAGTAAAAGTAAGAGAAGTAAATCATTAGGTGTAAAATACATCATATAATAGGTGGTGATTATATAAAATTAGTTTATTGGGTGATTTATCTCCTAGGGGACTTATTTTTCCTTGTAGGATGGGTGTCTCACTAAATTAAGAGATGGGTGTTCCTTGATTAGTTGGTGTTGGTCTAAATGTTGGATCTTGTTATTTTAGGACTGGAGTCCATATTGAAGGGTTTAGTGGGTTTTATCCCCCAAGATGGTTTCCAATGTATATCATGTGTTATATTCTTGATCTTGATATGTTTATTGTAATTTTTAATTGTATGCATTATGATTATATGTGTTGAATGTTTAAGAATTGGGAATAAAATTAGATTATCTTGCATCACTAATTCACCCCCAATTTTTATACCTCTAATAATTGGTATCAAATCATGAAATTTTGTACAATTTTAACCACTTGAAGGTAATCTTTGGTGCAATGACAAATTCTCAAGGTTTCTTTATTAAGCAATCTCCATTGTTCAATGGACCTAATTATTCTTTTTAGAGTGCAAGAATGAAGAACTATATCATATCCTTTGGGTTTGACATTTGGAAATATATTTTGGATGGTTATTACATGCCACCTACTCCTACAACTAGTGCTTCAATAAATAAGTTGAGTGAGAATAATTCCAAATCTATGAATGCTATCATTTATGGTCTTTTCAAGGTTAAGTTCACCAAGAACATCCATTACAAGTATACCAAGGAGATTTGGGAAATTTTTTAGCTCATCTATGAAGGATATTCAAAATTCAAGTTAGCCAAAATAAAAACCTATCGAAAATAATTTGAAAGTCTCAAAATGAAGGAAGAGGATACTATGGCTTCCTAGCTTCTAAGAGTTGATGAGGTAGTGAACATGATCAAAGGCATGGGAGAGGTTATTGAATAAGGAACTATAGTTAAAAAGGTATTAATGTCTCTCACTTTCAAATTATATTCAAACATTTATTCTATAGAACAAATTCATGATCTCACCAAATGAAGATGGTTGAATTTCATGGCATTATTTTTGCATATGAGATGAGAGTTAATGATGACAAACCACCAAAGAAATACGTAGATTATAATACAAAAAATAAGCTAAATAAGACGTTCCAAGGTAATAAGGTCAAGGATGATGATATTTTTGATATTTATGATGATGAACTAATAGCTCTAATAACAATAAAACTAAAAATAGGTTCAAGAAAGTGTAATGGTAAACTTCCCTTCAAATGTTTCAATTACAAAGAGATAGGTCACTTTTCCAACAAGTGTCCTCATAAGCATAAGGGAAATGATAATGAAGAACATGAAGAATATCATTATAATTAAAAGAATAAATTTAGGTCTGATAATAGTAAGAATAGTTTCAAAATGTATAATGGTCAAAAAAAGTTTTACAAAGACATGAAGAGTCTCTACACCAAGGGATATTATAGATCATCTGATGAGAATGATGGAAGTGATTATGATAATGATAATGAATATGATGATCCTATTGAATATGAATATCTGTTCACGGTTGAAGAAGGTAGCTACTCATATCAAGAAGAATCTACATGGTTTGGAGGTGGTTAAGGTGATACAAATGATGAAGAAGATAAGGTAAACTATGAGACTTAGTTTATGAATTCCATTGAAGATTTTAAGGTTGAGAATAAGAAAAACAAGAAGTTAAAGTATAAAATAAATAAATATGAGGTATAATTTAGTGTGTTTAAGGTAAAAATAGATTAATACTTCAAAAAGTATAAAAATTTAGTCAAGATTCTTAATGATCAATTAGAGACTATGAATGCAAACTTTAAGGCCAAAGAAGTTGAATGTTCAAGGTATGTAACTAAGATTGGTTCTTTAAGAGATGATTTGAAAAAGAATTTAATCCAATTGAAGTCATTTTTGAAGTTTTAAAAGGGATCAATTAATTTAGATAACATTCTAAATAGTCAAAAATATGCAAGTGATAGAACTAGTCTTGGATATATAGAAGAATAAAAGAATACTACTCATGATGACTTGAAGACTTTTATGAATAAGAACAATCAAACTTTGAAGATAAACAATCAGTCAAGAAATGAAGTTGATAATAGAAAGAAGACAAATCAAATTAGACAACCAAATATAATGAGGTATGAAAACTTTAATGGTTAATAATACACTTGTAATCAATTCAGTCATAAGGCTAGAGAGTGTAAAAGACCTTAAAGGAATGAATTTGCTTGGAACCATGAATGGAATAATTAATCAAGTGTTGTGAGTCAAAGTGAGATATATAGTTTTCATGACATAGGACACATTACAATATTTTGTTCTAACAAGGTAAGATAAGATGAGTTACTATCAAGTAGAGCGGTTTGGTACAATTGTCTAAGAACTGATCACATTACTAAGTTCTGAAAACAAAGGACATTAAATTAGAATAAGTCATTTCAAGATCCTAGAGTGCAAGGTAGAAGGAAAATTTAAATATGGAAATTAAAAGTGGAAAGTATGTGCCATGATCAGTCTGTAGGTCTAAGTGGACTATTTTCCATGGTAGAAGATGCTACATAGGTTGAAGAATGCCAAGGGAACTAATTATATGCTCATGTTAAGAATAAAGATACAAATATCACTAAAGAGACTAAGGTAGTTGAAACTTGTCCTAAGGTATCTGTAAACTTAAGAAAATAAATTGATGTTGTTTTGCAAGTTTCCTATAAAGAATATCAGTTGACAATGTCAAGTGTTGATGCTTTGAAATGTGAGACTGATACTTCAAGTGAAAAGGTATGTCGATAATCTTTATTTTCTCCATGTATTATCAATACCATCCTAGAATAAAATGAAAGTGATAAAGAAGATAAATAGGTTGATTCAATCAAGTAAAATAAGAAGAAGAATCACCAGTTTAATTTATCCAAGAAGGAGAGAGAATATGAGGAGTTGGGGGCAACTCCTGGTTCCACATTGTTCTAGGATATTATGGGTTAGGGGTGTCTCTCTCTAGGATTTAAAGAGAGAATTGTTAGAAAAAGGAAGCATAGTGGATGCTAGTTTAGTTTTTGATTGATGTTGTAGGATAATGAAGGTCATGAAAAGATGTGCTTGGTTAAGGGGGAGTAATGAGTTTTATGTAACTAATTCAAGGTGTTATGATGATGATTTGTCAAATGTTCTATTTTCATAATAAAGGTGTGTTGATCTTGTTATAGTATGCTCAAGTTGTGTTTAGGGCTTTTGGTTCTAAAGGTAAGAACTTGTCAATTTTTGTGCTTAAATTGATTGGTCAAAATGATGAAGATTGAAGGCAAGGTTGGTATAGAGTATGAGGATAATGTGTTATCATTTTGTTGGTATCATTAAGAAGGTCTTAGAGTTTTATATATGACAATTTGTGTCTGTCATGGAGTTCACAGTGTTATAAAGATGAGATAGTTCCATGAGATTGCTTTAAAAAGGTTCAAAACCATGATTCTTGTAGAGGATAAAGGGAAATTATTTTGAGATCCATATGAGAGTTATTCATGTCTAGTTCAATTATTTAAGTTGATCTAATGAAGATATGAAATATATTGGTGGTTTCATAAGCATATTGAATAAGTGTGGATAGTGTTGAAGAGTCGATGACATATCTAGTTCATTGAGAAGTCTTTTTGAATATATCATGATCTAGGTGGAGCATGGAGTTAGGGGGGATAACGTAGATAGTTTGAAAAGATTGAAGAGTTGTGCATGATGTGAGGGGGAGCATATGTGAGATGTTTTAGTCATAATAGAGATACAAATAAGTCTGATACAAATGTGAACTAAAGGATGTTGATTTGATGACTTGATCAAACCATGGTAGGTGCTTTGTCTATGTATTGAATCCTCATGCATAAATAAAGGGGGAGATTTGTAAATGGTCAGGTCCTAAGATTAGAGGATTTTGTAGTAGAATTTGAGAGATAAGGTATGAAGGAAATTATGTTGATTAATCATTGTTTGAAATGGTTTAAAGATGATCAAAAGGGTGCCTAAGCTCAAGTGACTTAAGATGAGTCCCTCTTAATTTTCTCAAGGTAAGTTCATGTAATTTTTAATTTTTATGTATGTTTTATCTTTAGAGAAGCTATGTATGATCAAAAAGAGTGTAGTCATGGATCATGTTTGAGAAGCTCAATTTAATAAGATATATTCAAAATGTTAGGGGGAGTTTGTATCATATTTTAGAGGTAGTCCTTTCTTATTATTGGTCCTTGAATTATTTTCAGCACTATAGGATTAAGAGTTGAGCTCACTTTGTCATTATGTCAAAGGGGGTGAAAGTGCTTGAAGAGAGAGAGAGAGATAGAGTCTAAGAATAGGCTTTGTATTGGTGTTTGACATTAATAACAAAGGGGAATATTTTTGGAGGTTTTTTAATGATGTCTCCAAGGTGACCAAGGATGTTGATAAGGTGTCATGTGTCCTAGAATGATAATGACAAAGTGTGATTTAATGTACTTTAGTGTTATTACATGGTTCTTCAGTGGTTGACTTAGTGAGGCAATTGGTGGATTATATTGATGGTATGATCATGTTTCATAGAACTTATGGGGTGTTTTGAGTGCTTGGAGTGCTTGTATAAGTGAAATGAATTTATTAGAGTATTCATATGAGTGTCTAAGTTCAAATAGTCATCTTGATAGATAAATCTAAGTGAGCAGATTGATGAAGTTATCATTCACACATGTGAAGGTTTCAAGATTATCTTGATATATGGATACATTAACCCATGTGAGGAGATAATATGGTTCAAGTTTTAGGTTTGGACATGGAGCATAGAAAAAGTTATTAAGGTGCAAAGTTGGCTTCTTAGATAGATTTTAATAAGTTCCCACACTTAGCCAAATTTATAATATCAAAGATCTATGGTGAGCATTTAATCAAGAGATGAAGATATATAGGGAACAATTAATATGAATAGATAAGGATCTAATGATAAGTGTTATACTTTTTAGATAGAGATCAATGGTGAAAATGAAGTCTATTAATCAAAGATCTTAAGAATGAATGTGATGAAGACATGTGTCACATTCATAGAGTTTGAACAGTAGATAAAGATCGATAGAGTGTGTTTAATCATGTAGAGGAAAATCAATGGTATGAATTAGTCAATAAGTAAATAGAATGCTTAGAAGTCATGTGGGGATGCCAATTGGTGGAAGTTCATTGGAGACTCATTGTAGGGTATGCAAAAGGCACATGGGACTACCAAGTGGCTTAATCTCAAAAGCAAGGAACTAATATCAATGATGATAAACGCAAGTTAAATTTAGGAGTATCTCAAGGAGATTTATGGAGTGTGTTTTATCAATATATTTTAGGACACAAGATGAAGACATGTGTCTATAGATTATTTTTCATTAACCAGAGACTGTTGTAATTTGATTTAGCAAAAGGATAAATTGGTGCTCAATATTTTGCTTATATTTTTTTATCTAGGACAAATTTATTGATGGTGTAAAAGGAAATATTGAATAATAATTAAATGTGCATCCAAATAAATTGGTTAGAAGGTTTTAATGTTTGTATAGTCACATTTATTTAGCTCTAAAGTTGATTTATTATTTGACCATGTTCTACAAGTAACTCAAGAAGGATAATTGAGGATTTTTTGATGTTTCAAGATGAAATAACTATTGGAGTGTGTTTTATACTCCATTAGGAACATATATATGTATTTTGGACGTTTGAATAATCCATTTTCAATATGAACAAATTCTTAAAATTTGATTGTGTTTATTGAATACACTGGTAGTTTGAGTGACCATGTTACAGAGGTAAGTTGAAGATGTTGTAAGCATATTTGAGGAATAAAATGAGTATGGAGATGTTTTATAAGTTTAAAATGATTATAAAAATGCATTGGTTATCATGATATGCCCTTGATAAAATAAGGATACTCAAAATAACTTGACTGTATTTTGACTATATATGACCAATCTGAGTGGTCATTTTGAGAGAGTTGTTTTGAGTGCTTAGATATTGTTTTGAAGTATATAAAACACATGAAATAATTATAGAGGTCTTTAAGGTTTCATCCATGTGATATAATCATATTTATATGTGAAATATTTGAGTATTTGCTTTTGAAGTTTGAGACTATGTTTTCTATGTTTGAAGGCCTAAAGAGCAGGGAGACCTAATTGGTAGGTTCAAGTGTTGAGTTGGTGATTAAGGTGGCATGGACCCATATGAGAGTGATAAATGGGATATTGGAGACAATTTTTGTGTTTTTAAATCATTTTTAAAGGATTAAGTTGGTCCAAGTAGTCTCACATGTAACGTGTGAGTATGAAGGCCTAATTATTTTAGGTCTCACTAAGACCTAATGGTGGTTTGGGGTTAATGATGTAATGTCTGACCTAAGGAGTGTTGGGTTATTACAGGTAACATTTATTAAGACCTATTTCAAAGGTATAACAAGTATGGTAAGCATATTTTCCAACCAATATGGGTTAGATGAGTGTATTGTATAAATACTAGGCATCATTAGCCTATTTGGAGTAGAGTTGAGAGAACATTATGCTAAGCAAAGGAGAGAAAATTTAAAAGAGAAGGTACATGTAATTTATGACCATCAGAGAGAAAATAGGATTAGTCATTTTTATTTGATCAAGTTGATGTAGGAGAACACACAAGTCTTGGACCTAATGAGCCTAGAAGAGGTATATTGAGCGAGTATGCACTAGAGGTTGTTTGAGAAAGATTGAAGGGTGAAGAAGAGTGCAAGCAAGATAATTCCATAATCAGGTTTAGAAGACATAAAATTGAAGGTGGTGATTATATCAAGTTAGATGAATGGGTTCTTGATTACCTATGGGGTTTTTTCATCCTTGTGGGATGAGTGTCTCACTAAATTAAGGGATGGGTGTTCTTTGATTAGTTGCTAGTCTAAATGTGGGATCTTGTTATTTTATGACTATAATAAATCTTTCAAGGTTTAGTGGGTTTTATTCCCTAAGAGGGTTTCCCACGTATATCATGTTTTATGTGCTCAATATTTTTATGTTTATTTTAATGGTTAATGTGTATACATTATGATTGTAAGTGTTGAATGTTTAAGAATTGGGAATTTATTTGGATTATGTTGCATCACTGATTCACCCTCTCCTGCCCTTTAGTGATTATTCCTCTAATACACCCACCCACATAGCCACCTAAACCCCCCCGCCCCCCCCCCCCCCCGCCCCACACACACACACACACACACACATAATTGTCTATTATAGACTAACCTATACATGTATCATATAATTTATTGGTGAATTAGACCCATACATGTATAGTAACTATGGTGAATCTATGTCCCAAAATAAGATTTATTATAATATATAAAATGAGTCTATGTACCCAACTATGAACTTTTGTAAAATTGAGGCTATTTGACCTTTGTATATTTTAATATAATTAGCCATTTTCAAAATTAAAAAAACTACTTATATCCATTTGGCTATAAATAGCCACTAAAATTTTCCCTATATTTTATAGATAAATGTATATCCCTCCAAAAAAAAATTAGAGACTTTATTAGGCCCTTGACTCAAGATTCCATGTAATATTCACATGGTCCATCTAGGATGGAAGAGTACCCTCACTTATGGCTATAAACACCCCTTAGAATAAAAGACACGTGTCTCATTCATTCATAGATGGCACCATAAATTTTGTGTATTAGTTATTTTAATTAGGAGGATCCACTTCTTCCCCCTTCTAACATGACTACTTTTTATATAGATCTTACTCACAAGTTAGTCCTCACATGACTCCAAAAAAAGGTAGAAGAGACCATGGTTTAAATTATATATTCGTTAGGGTGGGGGTCCTAGTCCGATTGGTTAAGTACATCCGTTGCGTCTCTGTTGGTCATGGGTTCTAGTCCCCCCCACCCTGTGGTATCAGATGGCGTGTCACACTAGTGTCACTGGTCACGTTAAAATGTTTACCAGGCACACTGCGGGTTATAGGGGAACCATGCTATTCTGATTGGTTGACATTATAGTATCGATTCCCGTAGTTTAAAAAAAAAATTATATATTAGTTACAATGAGATTTGGCATATGTTATTAATGATTTTTTTTGAGATATTTCACATCACTTGTGGATATATATTTATTTCATATCATTTACTTCACATTTTTACATGATTAGATTTCATATTATTATTTTTAACATATTTAGTACTCTCTTTTATATCTTTCATAGATCATGATATTTAATTTCTAGCACTTTATTTTCAGCACATTCTTTACTTCACAACTTTTGTGACACTTTCATTTAGTCTATTTGGTCTCTCTTTAACTTACCCCTCTTCTTGGTTGATTTATGGTCAACCTTAGTTTCTATTATGGATTTTTTGGTATCATGTTTGGGTTTTATTTTTGGTACTTTAGCTTCCCCTTATTTTGATATGATTTACAGTCAACCTTATTTTCCCTCATGGATTATTTGGTATCACCATTGGGTTTTATTTTATATCCTATAGGTTCCCCCTCTTTTGGGATGATTTATAGTCATCCTTAATTTTCCTAGTGGATTCTTTGGTATCACTTTCAATTTTTATTCTCAAAATTTATATTTCCTTACATTTAACCTTGGTTTTCTTGTGATTCTTTGGTATCACCTTTGGGTTTTATTTTTACAACATCCCATATATTAAATCATTAATTTTGGCCACTATTTCCTTTACGAATCATTTTTATCTTTTGTTCCCCCTCTTTTAGGATTATTTATCTTATCATTGCCTTTGCTAAACCCTTTTTAGGTTAGTATGGATTCCTTAATGGTTAAAATATTTAATAATGTTCACCATATTTAGTTTTCCTTTCCATAATTTGAGTTACATCCACATGTACTTTGAAATCATATTTTTTCCTAGTCATTTCTAATACAAAACTCTCCCTTTTTATGGTTAGCTACTAACATATCTTCATTGTATCACCCTTTTTACATGGAAAAATATTTAAATATCCCCATCTCTTCTTATCCTTTAACTTTATGCACACTTGTGTTAGTTTAAATATTCCACTCTTTTATATAATGTTAATCTAGGATTATATAGGCATATTAGTCCTTTGGTTCTCCTTTTTAATGGCTAGTGTTGGATCTCTTGTGTTAATAGTCTTTGGTACCCATTGTTGGTTTTTACCAAAATATATATATATATATATATATATATATATATATATATATATATATATATATATATATATATATATATATATATATATATATATATATATATATATATATATATATAGGATGAAAATATAAAATATTTAAAATCCATATCATAAAAAAATCAATATTAAAATGTAAATATCATATCTTAAAAGTTTGATCACACCAAAATACATGATCTTTTTGGCACAACTCCAATTCTAGTTAAAGATCAAACTCCACAATTGACCTCAAGATAGATCCAAGGCCCATTGAGGTGTAGTATCCAATATATTATGGTATGAGGTTTATATTTATCATTATGTAGCTTCTTATATTCTTATGCCACCTAATTTCTCACATTGGTACCCAATCTTCATGATAAACCAATGACTCTATAAGGGTTCTTAAGGAAAAGGGAACACATTATGGGAAGGTAGGATAATTATAATTTTCATGCATATAACCTTTATGGGATTGCAATAAAATTTAATTATTATCTCAAGCATAAGTTTTCTAGGTGGTATTCTCCAGGTCCTTGATGTTGCTATTTATTAGTATTACCCACTTGATTAGAGTGTGTTGTTTCTACTATGGTACATCACCCTATGGCACCTCGTTATAATTATCATCACATATTTCATGATATCCCATTGATGAATACTTATTTTATCTTGTCACATCACTATTCTCTAAGTTATAATTATTATATCTATTTACTTTAAATTTTACTCTTAGCTCTCATCTATAACACCTCTTAAATTTTCAATTTTTTAGTTACATTGTAAGACCTTGGGGAATAAACCAAGGCTTAATCATAAATACACATCACCCTTCATCTCCATACCATATATCTCATAAAAATTATGTATCTATATGGTTATTTTCTCACACATAATTATTCAACACAAGAATTGATTTTGATTTCTCACTCATTAGAATCTTTTTTTTATTTTACATATCCTTGTTTAACTATCCTTCACATTTTATTACATTGGATATATATTTTTATAGTTGTTTATTTAATTTTATGACTTTATTATTCTTAGATTTTGATGTTATTAATGATTGCTTGCACGCGATTTATATATCTCATTTGAGATTTCTATCTTACTTACATTTTGCATGTTCTTCATTTTCATTTTCATCTTTGGTTAGTTATTTTATATATACTCACTTTTTATGTTCACTTATTTTACCTTAGTTGTTTTATTATTTTAAAACATGAATTTTCTCACATTTTATATAAAATAATAAATCAAATATTTAACATTATACATCTCATCACATGATATTAAAAAAACCATAAAAAAACACAACTTTTTTACATATGTATATAACCAATGATCCAAAATGATACACACACACACACACACACACACACACACACACACACACACACACACACACACACACACACACACACACACACACACACACACACACACACACATGAGTCTCTCTTAGTTTTAAACATATTGATACAACATTAGGGTACATAATATGGACTCTCTAAGATTGTGGATCACCTTCATCCTCCCCCCCTCTCTCTCTCTCTCTCTCTCTCTATATATATATATATATATATATATATATATATATATATATATATATATATATATATAAAAACACACAAACACACATGAATCTCTCTTAGTTTTAAACATCTTGATATAACATTAGGGTACATAATATAGACTCTTTAGTTTTGTGGATCACCTTCATCCCTTCAAGGGTGAGATACCATGATTTCCATAGATGCTCATAATCAAGTAGCCTAAAAGATCAGCTATAATGATTGAATTTAGGACTACATGACCTATAATTTTGTTTGTATATGATATGCATGTGCCTAAAAATATATAATTCATCTTATATTATCCATGTTTATAGTACACTTTATGGCTAATGTCACTTACATGACCACTTTTTATTATCCCATGGAAACTATTATCTACTATGCTTTCATTGTACCACCTCCTTTTCCTATCACTACAATCACCTATGCCAAAAACTAATCTCTTCATTGTATATCCCTCATAGCCACTCCAACCAATATAAACCAACTATCATGAGACCTAGCTCAGGGTGCTACAAAATCTAGCATGATAGTTGTTGGCCAGTTTTGTCCCACATACAAAAATTTGTCTGGAGGTAATACCATGTTATGGAGATCAAGTATGGAGTAAGAAGCTGAGAAAGGTTCATAGTTCATTCAAGCCTTCAAAGATATAGCAATAGTTCAAGCATGATTTTAGAAGAGCTGATAGTCTTTAAAAGAAGCTAAGTAAAATACCCTTTTTAGGCCAAGTCTTTTACTCAAGAATTCTTTTAGACTTTGTGGGGCTAAAGCTAATTTCTTTTGGATCTTTATTTGACTACGTGTTATTATTTCAAGAAATTTGTTTTGAGTTTTTTGGCTAAGCATTAGGAATTATTTTGGATATTCTGTCTAAAACAAAAGGCCTAAAGAAACAATTTGTTGTAGAGATTTTGTCCACAGTAAAAACTAAAGGTCATTTATTTTATGAAAATTATCCGAACAATTTTCCCAAAGGGTCATTCTTCAACAAAGTGTCCTGATACAAAGTTCATGAGGGTAATTTTTTAAGAAAGTGGCCGATACAAAAATACTAAAGGGTCATTTTTTTAGTAAAGTGTCTTATACAACAGTATTGAAGGGTCACAAATGTCATTTGAAATCAAAATGTCTATAGTAAAAATCCCAATGACCTAAATTATTTTGGGAAATCTAAGTATGAATTCTTTTAGGAAAGAATTTTGTGATAATTTTCCTAAATACCTCCTTTTGGACATTTTTTTTGCAAGCATAAATCTTGAAGACATGAATTATATCAAACATTTTCTTGTAAGAAATTATCCAAGGCAAAGGTAAGGTAGAGTTAATTATTTTAGGTAATTATCCCATGATAATTTTCCAGGACATTTTGTTTGATGGAAAAAAAGATGAAAATAATTTACTTTAAAGAAAGTGGCTAAGACATAAATCTCACACCAAATGTCTATAAAAAGGTTCAAAAGAAATATCCCAAGGAATTTGTGATCCAGTAGATTGATGTGCACATCAGAGTCAAATTCAAACCATGGGAAATAGCCATTGGAATTTAAAAGGTAGGATCAATGATTAACACTCAATCATATAGGAGATCTAATGATGAGAGGTGACTAATAGTTTAATGGGCCTAGGTAGGTTAATGGATTGTGTTTAATCATGAATTTAGATCTAAAAACATACGAGAAATTCAAAAGTTCAAGGAGCTCAAAGGTCACCACATAGTATAAGCATATAAAGCAATAGACTAATAATAGGATCTTGAGAGAAACATGTATTTGATAGGTGGCATGAGAGTGTGAGTCTTGGTAGAAGATATATGGATCATGTTCATTTGCATCAGGTAGATTAACAAAGTAAGATTAGTCAAAAGGTCGATGATATGAGTCAATTATTGACAACTAATCAAATGAAGGAAAGCCCAAGTGACTTAGATGGGGGTCAAAGGGTTAGTTTTTGACTAAGGCAAGCAAGTATGAATGGAACCAATATTCGAGCATGGTCCATTTTGGACCATAGCCAAAGTTTTAAAGGATGCCACTAAGGCAGACATGCAAACTTCAAATTTTTCATCTTTGGGACTAACTAAATGAAAGGGACCCTTCTCTCCATTGTTGCATGCCACAACGAACCAATGAAGAGAAGTTAGCACTAGGACATATCCCTAACAAATTGGTCCATTTTTTCTAACCACATTGATGTGAAAAGCCATCTTGGAACAACTTAATCCTAGGGAAGATCAAGGAGGGAATAATATAATTATGTAACCATTTGAAGTGACCTAGATCAATCAAAAGGTCTGAATGAGCATATTTTGTAGAGGCAATTATAACTATGGTTCAAATGGATTTGTTCTCATTGATTCCTTTTATCAGTGCCAAAATCCCTTTCTTGATCTCCTTTTCTATAAGTATAGACTTTGATCTATTGATTATCATCCCTTAGGCTAGTATGACTAGACTCTACCAGAATTATACTCTGCACCTCTTAGAGTAATGAATAGAGAATTTTACAATTGTTTACTAATCTATGTTAAGTGTTTATCTTTTGTTTTATATGTAAAAATTAGTTGTTATCTTCCCTTTGTAGATCCAATCTCAACCTAAATGCTAGAAACTTTATTTATAGGTCATATAATGTGTTTTAACATTGATATACTAAGGATATAGTGGAAAACCAAATTTAAATGTCTTCAACCAGACCTTATTTTCATTGCTACCTAGTTTGAGTACATCAAACGGACCTCTATATGAAAAATTGTTCCATAGAAACTATAGTAAGCTTTGTATTAGCTTCTTTCATAGTCCATTAGTGTGTTAAAGAGTTTGATCTTAAGAGTGGATTTGAAAAATTCATGGTGCATCACCACATATTAGAATAGTTTTCATTTTATGCAATCTCTTGACTCTTTTCACCCCAAATCATTTAGGTCTTAGAAAGAAAGGTCCAAACTATCATATCTGAGGAACCAACCTAATTAAAAAACCTAGAGGTCTGGTCTAGATATAGGCATCCCATAGCCTTAGATCATTCACATGTTAATCTAGGTATGGGTGAAACTTGAACAAATCTAACCTATATTGGGTGATATATATATAGTTAATATTTTGGCATCCCTGATAGGACACATAGTTTTCATAATTTTTCATATCTGAGTTTATTAGCAAATTTTAGGGTTTCATTTCTAGATTTGCATATTTTTTTTCATACCCCCAAGTGTTGTCACAAGATCCTCTACAAAAGAGAAAGGGATAAATTTATCTGAGCTATCTTTATAATCAATAAAGAATAAGAAAGCCTCTCAGTCAAATCCCACACCTACACCTCTTATTCTCCTATTCAAGCCAATATTGTTTAGCTAAACATTGTTATAAATCCCATACCTTAGATGGTTGTTCCTATAAGATAAGCCTATATTCCATTTAATGGTGGTATTATTCTAAACCTTACCTAATGGGATGATATTCTAGTCTTAGCTTTGAAGGCTCTTCCTTAATTTATAGGATAAAATCTAGTTACTCCTATAGAACATATTACAAATATTTCTAACCTTTGTTTAGTGCATCATGTGACTCAGGAAAATGTAGTAATGAGGTTGTTAGCAACCTATTTCAAAGGGAAATCACTTTAGTGGTATAAAGGATTGGATCATGCATCAATCAATAGTTGGGATGAATTTGGTGAGGTCCTGTGTAAGCACTTTGAGGACAAAAGTGACCACCTCTCACTCGTGGAACAACTTACAACAATCAATAGATTCAATCATGAATTCATGGTCAACTTCAATTAAAGGTTCCAAAAGACTTATGATATAATTCTTGTAATGATCAAGCCTATGCCCAACTATGATTTTCTATATTATTTAAAGGCTCTTAATTCATACGTAGATATGATGATTCAATCCATGGGAGGGAATACTCTACTTGAAGATTTTGAAGTAGTAATTAAGGATAAAAATTTCCTTATACAAGCAGGCAAGTTGTCTCCAAAGCCATCAATGTCTCTTTTTCTAGATATCCATCCTCCTACTCCAACTATTGATCTAGTTCCAGATTCAACAAAGTTTTATCAAACAAAATGTGATCAAACTAATAGACTAGGGAATATAGAGAGTCTTCTCAAAGCTTAGAACAACAAGTTGGTTAAAATGGAGATGCAACAAGATCCATCATACATGCCATATTAGAATACTAATTAGAATTATCATTAAAATAGGCCACCCTATTAGTCCAATCAATAAGGATAAGGGTAGAATAATTAGTCAAGGTAGTATAATACTAATGCTCTAAGAAATTCTAGAGTTGTTATACCAACTTAGAACAACTATGCTTAGGAGGTGCAATGGAACAATCATTGGTATATAGTAAATGACATGGCAATGACACCAACTAGTGAGAGCTCACATCAATATTATATTTAGTAGAGTTTAGCTTCTCCTCCACATAAAAACTAGTCAAATAAGGAAGCATCCTTGTTACATGGGTAAATTACTTCATTCACTCAAGAAGAAGTTCCAAATCAATAAGGAGGAGAGAATGGTAAATCACCTATTGAAACTACATTTTCAAACTTTTAGGAAGGTGAGAATTCTTTTGATCATGTAAAAGTAAATAAAAATAAAAATATGCCTAATGTTGATAGTTTAGTCACAACCTATACTTGATACAAAAAAAGGGAAAGTGGTGATGGTTCAGGTCCTGATAAGGTATCCCTTTAACCTTCTCATCCACCACAAAGGACCACCACTCATGAGCTCCCTCAAAAGAAATCAACTTAGTAGGTTCAAGATCCAAAGGATTAGAATGTGAAAGGGCCTTATATTCCTCAATTCACACAACATCTAGGAGTCCCTCTTACTCCTAAATTATAGTCAAGGATAGTTAATTCTCCACTAAAAATTATAGATCATATGAAGAAAACTTTTATATCAATTTTCATGTGGGATACACTACTAATCCCAAGACAAAAGGAGTATCTACAAGAGGAGATTTAAAAGATCAATATCTATGATGTAACACCTAAAAAGGAAAGAGTAAGTGTTATTATAAACAACTATAATCCATTTGTTTAGCCTCAATACCCTAAGGTGATTAATCCTCATCCATTCTATCTTTTATTTGTCATAGGGGATTGTCTTTATCATAATTGTATAATTAATAGTGGAGCTAGTACTTATATCATGCTTAAACCCATAACCAACAAACTAGGTCTCAAGTATGAACCTCATCAAAAAGCGTGTTACAGTTAGATGGTTATCCTACTAAAACTATGGGAATCATCAAAGATCTTAATATTTTACTTGTTTTTGGTCCAAATTTCACCAGTTCACAAGATATTGTTGTTGTTGATTTACCTCCATACTTTACACTATGCCTATCAAGATTTTACTACTAAAATAGGAGGTTATATTTCTTTATGTTGGTCATACATATATTTTAAGACTAGATATGGAACCAAAGCCACTATAATATCAGAGCCTATTTATAGATTTCACCTTAAACCATATATGCCAAATATGTATAATATGAATTATAGCATTTTAGAGGAAGATGAGGGTATATTGAACAAGAACCTTATAAGACACTTAAAGGCATACCATATCTAATTTTGGATGAGTAGACTGATGATAAACATGGGTATAACCCATACAAAAGTATTCAAGAAGCTAGTTTTGTTGTTTACTTCATGCATGAAGAAGGTGACTCATTACCTAATCTCACCAACCCAAAGCAAGATTAAGAGGGAGTATGGAATTTATTCTTTGATGGATACAAATCAAACAATGGGAGTGGGGTTAGTGAATTTTTGATTTAACCTCAAAATAAAATGTATTATTTTTTAGTTACATTTCAATTTAGTTGTACATCAAATTTTGCATAATATGAAGCTCTTATTCATGGCCTTTAGTGGGCTAAAAAGAGAGGTATTAGGCATTTATAGGTGAAATATGATAATGAATTGGTAGTGAAACAAGTTATAGGTTTAAGTGTAATAAATAACCCCCTCCTAAAGGACTACAAACACAAAGTTTGGGACCTCATGGAAAATTTCCTAGCATCTGATATCCATTCCATTCCTAGGGGAGCCAATCAACATGCATATAGACTTGCTACCATAAGAGCACAATATGATATAGTGGACTATCTAAAGGATAATAATGATCATAAACAAATCAATTTTTTATGTAGGCCTTAATTTATATATAATGAGGTACGTTGGTAAGTCTTTGATAGTGATAAATCAATAGAATGTTTCCTACACAATGAGGCAAAATTTTTCTCAAAGAATCAAAATAAATTATAATGCCAATATGAGGATCAGATTATGTAATTGAGATTAAAAAAATGCCTAAATTTTTAGTAACTATGGAGATAATTTTCAATTAATATGACCAACTTATAAAGGACAAGGTAAACATCTCTTTCAAATAAAAACATTATGAGAAAGTTCACATAACTGAGGGTAAGCTACTCAAGAGGGCCAAAGTAAGCTCTAATTCTGAGAGAGTAGATTTAATTTCATTATGTAATAAGTAAATGGATTTATTTTCTTGGGAATATCATGATTTTAAAGGGTTTTACCCAAAACTTGCACAACACACCATTAAATTACAAAGTAATGCCAATCCAATCAAGTAGAAATAAAGGCCTGTAAATCCAAAAGTGGAGGATCTCATGAGAAAATATAATAGTTTTAATTAATCATTACTTATGGGTGGAAAACCTTGTGTCAGTGAGAAATAAGAATGGAGAGATTCATCTATGTATTGACTTCAAGGACCTTAATAAGGTGTCCCTAGAAGACCATTACCCACTGCCCTCCATGGATCAGATTCTATAAAAGGTGGTAGGTTCTCAAAGGTTATCATTGATTGATGGTTATGATAGATAAAATAATATCATGGTAAAATAATAATATATCCATAAGATTTCCTTCATTATAAAATGGGGCACCTATGCATATGTTAAAATTCCCTTTGGACTCTCTGATGTTGGAGCTAGCTTCTGAAGAGAAAAGGATGTTGATTTTAATGGTATTTTGAATGATATGGTCTTAATTTATATTTATGTTATAAAAATATTCTCAAATAATCCTAATGATCATCTAACACAATTGAGAGTTGTTTTGATAGATGCAGATAATTTGGAGTTTCATTAAATCAAAAGAAATGCATTTTTTTAGTGCATGAAGGAAGACTTCTTGGGCATGTGGTGTCCAAATATGGTATTTAAATTTATACAAATAGGATATAATTAATAATTAATCTATCATTTCCTAAACACAAGAAATTATTGTATATTTTTTTGGGCAAGATCAATTTCATTAGGAGGTTTATTCAAGGCTTTACAGAATTGGTCAAGCCTCTCACTCATATGTTGAGAAAAGGCAAAGAGTTTACATGGATGAGAAAATGTAAGTGAATATTTGAGGCCATAAAGGAGGTCAATATCATTCTTCCACACTTTTAAATTTATATTTCAAAAATAAATTCTATTTGTATGCCTGATCTACATTAGATGCAATTTCAGCCATGGTTATGCAGTAGAATGATGAAGGTCTGGAGCAACCTATTACTTTATTTAGTCAAAATTTGGAAGGTTATGAGGAAATATATAGATTTATTGAAAAAATATAATTTTTTTTTAATAAGTTTTAATAAATTTAGACACTTGGTTTCAAACAATAAGATTATAATAATGGTAGCCCATCCAAGTGTGAAGGATTTGATCCTCAATAGAGACTTAAATGAAAAGAGAGCTAGATGGGTCACTAAGTGAATGGAGTATTACATTGAATTCAAGGTAAAAAATATGGTATAAGGTAAAATATTGTGTTAACATATTGCAAAATATTTTAAAGACGAGAAGGAAATGGCTTTGACATTTCAAGACACCCAACAAGATGATGAAGCTACTCTTCCATCCAACTTGACACAAGACATTGATAGATTCATTAAAATAGGAAAATTTCAAATGGGCTTAGATGCATCAATTAAAATAAATTTAAATCTAAAATAAGTACCATACATTTTTATTAATATATTTATGTTCAAAAAGGACATTGAGCTATGCTTTTAAGGTGTGTTGAAACTAGCCAATTTGATAAGCTTCTCAAGAAATTTCATGATAGTCTTTCTGGAGGCCAATTTTCAGCCAAGACCATAGCTAAAATAAATAATCAGAGCTAGTTAATTTTGGCATAATTTACTTAATGATTCACATGTATGGGTTAGGAAGTGTGTAAAGTGTGAAATGTTTGTAGGGAAATAGAAACTAGTTACTATGCCACTGAAGCCTATTCATGTTGAACAACCTTTCATGCAATGGGGTTTAGAATTCATTGGCATGATTTATCCTCCATATAGTTCTAGCCATAAGTGGGTCTTGATAGTTATAGACTACTTCACTAAGTGGGTGAAATTAGTTCCCTTGAAGGAAGCAAATGAGAACTCTATGTTTGAGTTCTATGAGAATCTAGTCACCTATTTTGGAGCACCTTCCACTATAATATCATACAATGCTTTAGAATTTAGTAGTAAAAAGGTATATGAGTGGGATATTAATCAAGGTATATATCTAACATATTTTTAAAATTACTATCCATAGGGTAATGGACTTGTTGAGTACACTACTAAGAACCTGATTCAGATTATCATGAGAACATTGGAAGATAATCAGAGATCTTATCATTCAAAGTTGAAGACTAACTTATGGATGATGGGATCACTCCCAAGAAGTCCATTGTTCATTCACCTTATATCTTAGTCTATGGAAGAGAATCAAGGATTCCTATCTCACTAGAGCTCTCAGCTTTAGATCTTGCACACTAGCTAGAGCTTCTATAAAGTGATCAAATGGAGGTAAGGATGAATGAACTGAGAGAATTGCAAGAGATAAGAGATGATTACATGCATGCCATATGGTATAAATAGTAACAAGTAAATATTAATTTTGATAAAAGAGATTCATCAAGGATATTTCAATAAGTTGACATAGTCCTCAAATAGGATGAGGACCCTAAAAAACTAAGAAAACATTCCAAGTTTGACAACCTTTGAAGTGGACTCTATGTCATCAAAGTTACAAGGAAATCAATGCCTTTGAGATTTATAGCTTGAATGGAGAGATCCTTCCTATCCCTCTCAATGGCAAGTATCTTAAGTTCTATTATTATTTTAAACTCATACTCTTTGTACATAAGTAAATAGGTCTATCTTTTCCTCCAAGTTCTTTTGCACATTGTTGTTTTAGTTGCTTAGTTAGTTTTGGTCTATTTTGTTGATTTTTTTTTTGTGGGTTCCCCATTTATCTAGAGGTGATTTAAGAATAAATAAAAGACATTTTTTACAAGTAATACCTTATTCATTTAGTCATCATGATAAAGCTTAATCAATAACTTGGCTCCATGACCAATAAGTGGTTAAGCCAGCTAATTCACTAGAAATATTTCCCAATTTTAGCCCACATACAAAAAATTATCTGGAGGAAATACCATGTTATGGAGATCAAGTATGGAACAATAAGCTAAGTAGGGTTTTCATAGTTAATTTGAGCCTTCAAATATCTAATAACAGGTCAAGCATGAGTTTAGAAGAGTTTACAGGCTTTGAAAGAAGCTAAGTAAAAAACCCTTTTTCGGCCAAGTCTTTACTTTGGAATTCTTTTAGACTTTGTGTGGCTAAAGCTAATTTATTTATAACCTTCATTTAACTAAGTGTTCACTATTTTTGGAAATTTGTTTTTTTTTGGCTAAGCATCAGGAATTGTTTTAGACATTTTTTCCAAAATAAAAGGCTCAAAGACATAATTTATTGTAGATATTTTATCTGCAGTAAAATCCTAAAGGTCATTTCTTTTAATAAAATTTCCTGAATAATTTTCTTGAAGGGTCATTCTTCATTAAAGTGTCCTGATATAAAAGTTTCAAAGGGTTATTTTTCAGGAAATTGGCCGATACAAAAATACCAAAGGGTATTTTTTCAGTAGAGTGTCCTATACAAAAGTCCTAAAGGTTCACAAATGTCATTTCAAAGTAAAATATCTATAGTGAAAAGTCCTATGACTTGAATTATTTTGGGAAAAATGTCCCACAAAAAATCTAAGTATGAATTCTTTTGAGAAAATTATCCATGACAATTTTCTTGAAGACCTCCTTCTCTCAGACATTTTATCTATAAGCATAAATCTTGAAGACATGAATTCTATCAGATATTATGTCTATAAGAAATTTTCTAAGGCAAAGGTAAGGTAGACTTAATTATTTTGAGAAATTATTCCATGATAATTTCCACATACATTTTGTCTAATGTAAAAGAGCCATAAATAAATTCCTTTGGAGATAGTAGCTGAGATGCAATGCCCACAACAAATGTCTAGAAAAATGTTTGAAAGAAATAGCCTAAGGAATTTATGATCCAATAGATTGATAGGTGCATGAACATCAAATTCAATCCATGGGAAATATATATTAAAATTAAAAAGGAAGAATCAATGATCAGTGCTCAATTATATAGGTGATAAAATGATGAGTGATAACTAATAATTTAATGGGCCCAAGTAGATCAATGTCTCACATTCAATCATGTATTCATATATAATAGCATACAAGCAAGTCAAAAGTCTAAAGAGCTTAGAGGCCACCATGTGGCATAAGAACATAAATTAGTAAACTAACAATAATATCCTAAGATCAATACATGTTTAACAAGTGGCATGAGCATGCGCATCTTGTTAGAGGATATATAGATCACATTCATTCACATTAGGTAGATCAACAAAGTAAGATGAGTCAAGAGGTCAATGATTTGAGTTAGTTCTTGATGTCCAATCAAATGAAGATGATCTTAGGTGACTTAAATGGGGATTGAAGGGTCAATTTTTGACTAAGGCAAGAAAGTATGAATGGAGTCAAGTTTGAGCATGGTCTATTTCAAACTAGAGCCAACATTTTGAAGCTAAGGTGGACATGCAGACTTTAATAGTTTCATCTCTAGGACCAATTGCATGAAAGGTACCCTTCTCTCCAATATTGCATGTCATGATGAACCAGTGAAGAATAATTAACATCAAGATAAATCCCTAAAAAATTGATCCATTTGTTCTAATCACATTAATGCTAGAACCTAGATTAGAAAAACTTGATCCCACCTTTGTAACCATTTGGGAAGATCAAGGAGGGAATAATGTAAATGTGAGACCACTTGAAGTGACATCAATCAATCAAAATGTATGAATGACAATATTTTACAAAGGTAATTATAACTATGGTTTAAATGAATTTGTGCTCATTTTATTCCTTTTCTTAGTGCAAAATCCCTCTCTTTTACTCTCCTTTTCTATAAATATAGCCTTTAAGATATTGATGATTATCCCTTAGGCTGGTACGACTAAACTCTACCAAAATTATATTATGCACCTCTTAGAGTAATGAATAGATCATTTTACAATTATTTACTAATCTATGTTTAGTTTTCTATGTTTGATATGTTAAAAGTGGTTGTTATCTTCCCTTTGTAGGTCCAATCTCAACCTAATTACT
Source organism: Torreya grandis (assembly GCA_037957365.1). Taxonomy (NCBI): domain Eukaryota; kingdom Viridiplantae; phylum Streptophyta; class Pinopsida; order Cupressales; family Taxaceae; genus Torreya; species Torreya grandis. Next base: position 1,100,664 of record JARHVA010005585.1, read on the forward strand.
ATAAACTTTATTTACAAGTCATATAATGTGTCTTAGCATTGATATCTCAAGGATATAGTGGACAATTGAATTTGTCTTTAACTAGACCTTATTTTCATTTTCCCTTAGTCTGAGTGCATTAAAATGACCTCTATATGAAATAATGTTGCATAAAAACTATATTAAGCATTGTATTAGCTTATTTCATAGTCTACTAGTGTGTTAAAGAGTCTAAAATTAAGAGTGTATCTAACAAATTCATGGTGCATCACCACATATTATAATAGTTTTCATTTTATGCAATCTCTTGACTCTTTTCACCCCAATGCATTTAGGTATTATAAAGAAATGTCTAAAATATCATATTTGAGGAACTAGCCTCATTAAAAACCCTAGATGTATCTTATAGATGTAGGCATTCCATAGCCTTAGATCATTACCATGTTAGTCCAGGTATGGGTCAAACTTGAACGAGTCTGACCTCTATTAAGTGTTATATGGATAGTTAACAATAGTAGTATCATGTTATGGTATCATGGCATATAGGATATTATGATGTGTTACCTCCACCAGATGCTTCTATTGTACTTCCCTCACCTCTAAATATTTAAAGTCAAAATATATTTGACATCATGCCTCAAATATAACAAAATATCTATCATACCTATCACTAGCACATAACATGTATATCTTTACCTATAGGAAAATAAAATTGAAAGCATGACTTATACACATTTATCATACCTATTTTATCCCCATTATATCTCTTAACAATCATGACTATATTATCATGGCTCATATTTGGTGTGAATCCTCTCTATCTCCCCTGATGGACTACCACAACCTGTCAAGTTGACCTACACATCCAACTATATATGGTACAATTCACTTATGGATCCACTTATGAGTCCACCTATGTATGAGAGAAATATATTTAATTTTTTACTTTTCCATATCTTACTCACATTAAGTTTTACTCCCATCATTGTCACCTCATTATCATATGCTAATGGGGTCTCATTCTGAGGACAACATTCTTTATATTAAATGTCTTAACCAAGATATCTCCCTTAAAGATTATTTCCATAATTTCACTACTAATTTAGAGGAAAATAATCAAGAATATACTAATATCATTCCTAATACTACTAAATCCAAAGTAGTTATCAAAGAGCTACTTGAAGTTACCATTGATTTTCACAAAGACACATGGACCCTCTACTTTGATGATAGTAAATGCCTCCAAAGAGTTGAGGTAGGTTTTATTATAACAAACCCACATGGTAAGATCATCCCTATATCATTTAGATTATTTTTTTATGTTACTAATTACATATATGAATATGAATCTCTCATCTTAGGTACGAAAGCAACACTTGATTTGGATATCCCATATCTACACACTTTGGGTGGCTAACAACTTATCTGTCTCCATATAAATGGTGATTATTAATGTAAAAGTGAAAATATAGTTGAATATCATTAAATGGAAACCATACTTTCCAAAGAGTTTACTTTTTTTATAATTCAACCAATTCTAAGAGATTAAAATTCCATAGCTGATTCTCTTGCTTCTTTAGCATCTCTATTTCATCCTTATCAAGTACTTAATGATTCAAAATTTATATATTATGTGTTAGTTAAATATTATGTATACACTATCCATAATATAGATGAATTGTCTATTAATCTATCCCCACCTTCCTACTCTACTCAAATTTGTGCTTACCAATCATGCAATTACCCTATTTATGCAATATTCAATATTTTAAAAAAGAACACTGAAGTTTTCCTTATTTTACTTCAACAACTACAATACTCACTCTACCTTTATAGTCTTTGTCAATGTATTCTTAATATATTCTCCTAAATAGGAAATCCTATGAACTTACTAATGCATGCTAAAAAAATTCATCCTAGGCCCCATAAATTAAAAATGATCTTCATGCAAGCACAATATTGGGAATCACACCAAACCAATAGGATTACCAAATTAGAGTAATTCAAATAGCTAAAGTAACCAAATTTCTCCAATATTTTCTTGGATATTGGTGTCAAACAAGATGACACCATCTACATTTCAACCATGTATTCCATACTCAATTCTATTTCATTTTCCCCTCATCTATGGTTATAATCCTCAATTTTGTGTTGTGTTATTTTTGGTTCCCTCTTCTCTCCACACATGCAAGTTTATGGGTATTGAATCTTATTTATTTACGATGACACTTATTAAATTCTCCCTTCCTCTTCTTCCTGAGTCATTTCACTATTCACCACTATTTCAACCCCTACCATATCTATAATATGCACATGCTTGTGGTTTCTTGATGCTCCTAAGGATTTGGTCTTACTAGCCTTTTGTTTTATCATCGTTATTGTTTAAAACCCTCTCTATAAAACTCTAGGACTAATGACCTCATTTAATCCCCTATTTTTCATTGGATATGAGTTTCATGGTGCGTTAATGGTGGACCTCACTTTTTAAAACTTTAATTTTTTACAATGTTGCTTGTATTTTATTATTCTAGCCAAATTTTCTTTGAAACAAGTTATTAATATCTTTTAATTATAAATTCCATGATCAAAACACCTTGATTATCTCAAAAGTATTTCAAATTTACTTATTTTTGCTCATCAGTTTCATGCTTTATGGGGTATCAAATCTCTCTAAAAATGACAAGTAGTGGAAAATACTTGAAAAGATGAAATTATAGAGTCTTTCAACATTTAAATTCATTTAATGATTCAAGTTATACATTTAACTTACTATTACTATCTATTGTACATGTTGAAATTAAATTTGAGTGCAAGATAGCTATAGTTTTTCTTAACAACCTTAATTAATAATAGTTATGTCATTATGCATAGTTCTTATCTAATGTGACCTATGCCTTCCTTTATCCTTACATTCATAGGCATAACTCATATCTCCTTCTTCCTTCATGTTCCTTTTCCGATAGACCTCACATATCTAGATACTTAGTCAAATTCACTTGTGTGAATTTATCTTTATTTTATTGATTTGAGTATTGATATCCCTTAGAGTATGGAGGAATAAACATGGAAAAACATATTCAAGAAATGTAATTATAAAAATCTCATATATTCTATTTTTTTACAATGCTAAGCTTAAAAGCATATGGAAAGAGTTGGCTATAAAACCAACTATCAGGTGGTTAAAACTACCCAATAACTACAAGAAAATTAACAAAATAAACTAATAATTTGGATTAAAATTTATCTCAAAAAACTTCCTCTTGATCCAAAGGGGTGTATAAATATTTAAGCAATAAATTGCGAGTCATCCAAGTAGACTCTACTACAATTGCGACTGGTACACTATGCATCCTAAACTAATCAACACCCTGATCATCCCCATACTAAAGAAGAATAAGATCATGCTATATCCAAATACATCAATATTTAAATAGAATCCATCCAAAAATTTATTGCCCCAGTACTATGTATGGCATATCTCAAACTAATCTCCAACAATCTCCAACATCTCCCACAATCCTTTGCTCAACACTAACAATGTTAGCAACTCAATGTTGACTCATACTAAAATCACTAATGATTAATCAAAAAATAATATGAAATATATTATGCCCTTATTAGGTGAGAGGTGAGAATCCATGTAGAAAATAAACCAAGTAAAAACCACTAAAATGCTCCACATCAAAGATCATATCAACACTAGATTTATGAAAGCAAAGTACACAAGCTAAAAAATGCTACTACATCAATCCCAATCTTGAGCCTAGTAGCTCACATAAGATGGGTGTGTTACCATATTAGAATATATATTCATAAATTGTAGATAAATAAACTTCATAGTCAACCCATCCATTAGAAGAATATGAAAAATAATAACCAGAAGAAGAACTAGAAGAGTGACCAACAATATTTGCTTTTACCTTCTATCGATGTTGAGAGGACCTCCTTTTAAAGGGGAAATATATAGAGAGATGTCTTATGATACCATAGTTATAGCATATTATATCACATCCACTATAACTAGAGGAATAATAGCCACATTAAGAAGAATTACTATACTTGTGCTTATGCCCATGTGAATGTTTGTGATGATGCTCATGCTTCTAAGAACTAGAGTGATGTCTATGCTTTAGAGAACTAGAATTATATCTATTTACAAAATTATGCTTATGTCTAGAAGTGTGATATGGAGAGTGTTTATGTCTCTAATTCAAAAAATGCTTTCTATTATGCTCATATAATGGATTACCTATTTTGGTATAGTGGGCCTCTTCAGTAGGGTTTTATTTCTTCTTTATAAATTGTTGCTCATGTTGAGTAAGCAACTCACAAATGGAATTAAAAGTAGATTTGTTAATCTTATTACTAAGATATAACATTTCTTGAAAGTTCCTATAGCTAGGGTTAAGGCCATTCAAAACAATAGAAATGAGCATTTCATCATCAATTTTTCTACCAATAGTGTCATATTCTTGTTTCAAATTCTTAATTTGTGACACATATTCTAAAACATCATCATCATCTTTTATTAGTTTTATGTTGAGAAACTACATAAGAAGATAAATTTTATTGTAAGAAGGATATTTATCATACAAATATTTGAAAGATTTCCATGCTTTCCAAGCTTCATATTTGATCACCTCTATGTGAATTATGACTTATGCATTGCAAGTTGATTTCAATAAAGTAAGGTCATGCTTGCCACATTTTTTGAAATTCTATAAGCTTTGTGGCATTGGTGGGCAATATTGGTTGTTTTTAAACTACTTCCCATAATTCATCAAATATTAATGTATTTTCCATGTTCATTGACCATTCCTTATAATTTTTAGGAGTTAAGCATCCATTTTCAAAAATCAAGCTCACAATTTTAGCCATCATAGAATTCAAAAAATAAAGAACTATATCAAGGTTTTACCTTTACCTTTGAAATATATTTTGATTATAAAATATGCCTGGGACTTGAAAAAAAGGTTATACCTTATAACTCTTGTTACTCCCTTATTTCTCCAATATTTAATTTTTCTAATAATTGGCCTTTTTATCAAAAAGTATTTGAATGGGTTTTTGAACCTTTGACCTCCCTTATGACAAATGACTACCAAAATTAGTTCATCTAACTTCCCATTAACCACATTGAGGAAATGAAGACAAATTATTACAAATATTCTTGGTTTTTCAAAAATGAGAAAATAAAATTTCCTTCATTAGAAAATATTTTAACTTGGTATGTTTAAAAAAATAAAAAATAAACTACACCTTTTCCTTTCTTGATTTCTTGTGGGGCACGATAAAAAGCTTGTAATAAATTTAGGATTTTGAAAACATAGACATATTTTCTAGTGTGCTTATTTTGTAGTATATTTAGAAATATTCATGTAATTCTCTTCTTCAATGTGTGATCATAATTATAAATAAATTATGTTGCCCTTCACTCAGATTGCTTGTTGGATGCTACAAACATGAAGGATTTGTTGGCAAGTGGTAAAGGATATTTATAGTGAAGATGTGCAGGATTTGTTGGCAAGTGGCAAACCATAGTTTATTATTGTTCCACCATTATAACTTTAAAAAGAAAATCCATGAGCTATTTTTGGACTAATATGAGATTCTAACTATGCATATGGTCATAAAAGGTAGTTTAGACATAATTAGAAGAATGTAACACTAGTTGAGCATTGAAATAGTCTATAATCTATGTGTGGTAACATCTTTTGTTTGTTGGTTTTATGGTGTAGCATGGCTGCTAGTTCATATGGCTCTTTTGACTATAATGCATCTATTTATACACATTATGAAATATAGACAACAAAACCTCTTTACAATGGAGGCATATAAGTTTATCCCAATTTCAAAAATGGAACCATGGGCTACACCGAGTTAATTAGGAATTCAAAATTGCATATACAGACTAAAAATAATGGAAACAAATATATTGTAGCATCTAATTGCCAAATGGCCTATCATTCTTCATCATAAAAATTAAAAAAATTATGACCAAATTTTAAATACACCCTCTCAGCATGGGTGCAGATTAGGAAAACTTACAAACACAAATTCCAGCCATTGTTTTTATTTTTACCTTTAAAATCCCCATCCATGTCTTTATCTTTCTATCTACAACTTCCTCATTTAATACATGGCTATGATACCACTGATGGTCCTTTGAGTATGGAGGAATAAACATAGAAAATTATATTTAGGAAATAGAATTGTAAAAATCTCATATATTTTATTTTTGTACAATTGTAAGCTTAAAAGCTTATAAAAAGAGTTGGTTACAAAACCAACTATCAGGTGGTAAAAACTACCCAACAACTAAAAGTAAAATAAAAAAATAAAATAATACTTTGGTTTTAAAAGATCTTGACAAGTATTTCCCCAACCATACATTAAATATATAAACTAAATGAATGAGAGGGGTGTGAATCAATATTCAAAACTTTTCATTCAATTCCACTTAATCATATATGAACCATTCTAACAAGCATGTTCATCTTACCAAGTATAAACATCAAATCATAAAATCATGAAACACATGCATATATCATATACATGGGAAACCATTAAAGGGAAGAAAAAAATTGATGAAGCAACTTTAATATATTCCTATAAGATAAAATTCAATATTTAGTGAAGCACCCACTTCACATGGAGCACCAACCCTAACTAGCTCAGCACCAAGTAAGCACTCACTTACAAAGAGGCACCAACCCCCTAGATGGGAAAACACCAACTCAACCACCTAATTTTTTGATCACATTCATAAACCCTTATTTCTCACACAATATATGATGATCTTATCCTTCAAATCTTTACTCACTTTTATCCCTCTCAAGCTATATTCTAGCCCTCTTCACTCAACTAGCCCTCTCCATAGCTTGATTAGTTATTTTGACCTTGATACTCATATTAAAAACCTTCATTATATATTCATTAAAATTATTTGATGGTATTCATGACCTTATTATACTCACCAATGATCTATATCATTTGCTTGTTCTTTGCTCTCTCTCTAAGCACACCAAATAGGCCTAAACTACCTTGCTTTTTACAAGTCACTTGATGATATCCTTATTAGTCATCCACACATTCAAATACCTTAGGTAGGTTATTAATAGGTCTTATAATATTAAAATAACATGCATTAATCATGAATCAATCAATACATTAGGTCATCCATAGCTCAATTAGCCCTTATTCCTCTTTTAGTCTTTATGGAGACCTAAAATGTCTTCTTAACAATACATTACCCTTTTATCTTACTTGAAGCATATTAAAACACCTCACATGATAGGAAAACATCATATTCCACTCCAATATGTCATATCTATCTTCACTTTAGGTCTATAATACATTTTAATTCTAATCACCATTTGAACCCCTTCTCAAATCACTATTTATAAAAGGCCTATGCATACACAAAAAATTTATCTTGAATAATTGAGGCATAAAATCAAATTTTAAAAACAACCATGGAAATAAATCAAATATTAAAAAACCTCATGACCTTGGGTTCATCAAAAACTTCATTTGATGCTTTAACTCAAGGTAAATAGGCTCAACCTCTTCTCTGCAAAAATATTCACTCAAAACTACCAACTAACTTCAAAACATAGTCAAGGAAACATGAAATTATAACATTTTATTGAATGAATTCAATATATTTAAATGCATGAAAAATATATTATACCATCCTTAAATCAAAATTAACCAATTAGATTATGAGTTTTGATGTAAACTATTATCTTATAGACTAATCTATTGATCTTCTCTCTCATAGACTCTATTTAGTTAGACAAGCCATTTTAGATTTAGTATTCCAACCTCTTAAAATGACTTAAAAGCTCCTAAAAATCATGGATAGATTATTGAATTCCCAAAAAACATCATAAAACACTTCAATCTATCACTCTTACATGAATTCACATGAGGAATCATCTTCTCACTTCTACCTAATTTTCTTACATCTGCACCAAAGGGTTTTTTAGCAACTAACCAACTTGGATCACGAATTTTTCACACCTAATATATACAACCTATCCATAAAACTTCATGAACAACAATGTCAAGACTCATAATTTGACCTTCATCCATTTAGTAACTTTGACTACCAACTCTATCTTCTATAACAAATCTCCAAAAGAAAAGCACTTTACTGTAGGGTCTAATCACTCACATGAGATACCAATCAAACATAGAGATGCCTAGGAGAGTTAAATTCAACCTCATACTATTTAAATATTGATATCAAACTATTTTTATCTATTTATGACAATATCTTCAACATCAAGTCAATGTTAGGGTTCTGTGAGGGTTTAGACCATCTTCTAATCTTAATGATCATTCATAAATCTTAGATCTTATTTCTATAAACCAATGCTTTTAACTTTTATATAAAACCCTTCCTCATATACCATGATCAACTTAGATTCTCATGTAGATTCTACACATGCCAATGAGTACTTGAAAAACCTTCTTATATAGATAGCTCCTCATTCTATGCACTTAATAAATCTCAAAGCACTTTGCAATCCTTTTCTTGCAAACCATGACATAAAACTTTATTCACATACTAAAAAAAATTTTACTCATCTCTATCAATGTTTAACTACTCACCCATGTCATAGAAACTGATCCTGACATATCATCTAGTCATCATCTCTCTCTTTTTGCTTTTCTAGGCCTTGATCTGTAAGTCACATAAAATATTTAAGATAACCTTATATCCACCCTATAGACTTCACCTTAAAATTATACTATGTTCCAATGCCTCTTATGTATTCTCAAGAAACCTCATACACTCACTCTTCTTTAGAGATTCAACAGAGCATTTTCAAATCTTCTTATAGATCTTCAAATCTCAACTAAGGATCTTCAAATTTTCATACGCAAATCATTAGATCTGACCTTTTAATCAATTTTAAGACCCTTAACACATCATGTACAAACTCAAATAACCTTTCTCATGCTCAAACACTGTCAAGCATTCTTTGGAGCATTCACATATTTTTAATGTCTTCATAACTACTTACACAAATTTTTAGAGCACATATCTTCTTCTTTGGAGCTCCCTTATTTCATCATGCTACTTGCACGTACCATCTCACAAGGTATAGACAAAGAATTTCAAGATGCTTGACACTTGACATACTAATGTGTACTTACTCATGTTGATCTTAATGACATTTCTCAAGTCAAATAGTATGCTTTACATCACTACACTCATACAACAACACTCACTATGATGGCATAATAACTCATCATTCATATACCTCAAGGCTTACTTGACAATGCACCTTCATAATAACCTTTAACATAAATGACATTATTTTGACATCAATGAAGGAACCATGCATCTTCATAAGAATCTTTGACATCAATGATAACATTAAATACCAAATATCAACACTTAATGACAATGCTCAACAATCTTCTCCTTAATCGATGACAATGTCTAATAATATCCCCCTTTGTCATTGATGGCAAACATACTCAATAAACTATGTCAACCACTCTTGATGGCAATCATCTCTTTCTAATCTTGCATTTTCTTTCTCCCTTTCTTATCTTTCTAATATTTATCCCCCTTTCACATTAATAAAAAAGGTCTTCCACAACTATCATCTCTTTCATAATGAACTCAAATTACAAGACCACTACAATGTATATTAGGCTTAGTCAAAAAACTTAAATATCTCCCCCTCAAACCAAACATCCGCCATGCTTCTACTATTAATAGATATCAAGAGTCACCTATAACTATTGAAATCATACTTTCTTACTTTTAGTTGATACTATCTCTCAAAGACACTAAATGTCACACAGTCTTCAAAAACTATGGTAACCACCTATGACAACAATTTTTAGAAATTTCCCTCAATCAGGTCACTCTTCTCAACTAATACATCAAAATCTCAACAAATAGAGTCTATGAAGCATCTCAAACATAATATCTCCTTAACTCCATGCATATCAAAAAGGAAATCACCTTCTTGAAAAAGAACTAAGAGATACCAAGATCCCCCTTAGACCAAGCATATTTTATTTAAAAGAACTAGAAAATCAAGATCACTTACCTTCATTGACATGATAGAAAAAGATTAAATTCTTGACCACACACAATACTATCCCTTTTTTGATACCAACTATTGAATTAGAAACTCATCCTTTGTCTTCACAAATCAAGCTCAACTACTCACTTAAATAGATACAAAAATCTTACCGCTTATATACCAATTAACTACACTTTGACCATAAATCTACCAATACAAGAATGAATAATATGCATCTTCAACTCCTTGCTTGTAACATAGACAAACTAGAATCTTATAAAAAATAAACCTTCTTTGATTTTAACCACATGATTCTTCTGATAGAAGAATGTCTTCATGAAGCTTAACTAAGCTACCCCTTTTTATAGGGCACTAAAACAACATTAAATCAAGATATTCCTAGATCTCCATACTCTTACTAGATTCAATATTATTCAACATCCTTCTGGTCTTGATTGGAACTATAGGCTTGATCTCATCATCAACCATTTGATCATCAATGTGAGCTAACGACATTCCTTACTTGATTTCACATCTGAGGCATGCTCTATCTTGGCAAGAAGTCCACTTGAGCTTGTAGACTGATCATGACTTATCTTTACTACTTTTGGTTTCCATACATTCATTTACCTTTGCACTCTAAGAGATTCAAAATTCCTATTTTGACTTGATGACTTTCATACTCTATTGGGATAGAATATTACAATGTGACCAATTTTATGATATAAATAATGAACAATATCATTCATATCTCTTACTTGATGATGACTGTGATCTCCCTTTGACCAAATACTTATCCTTTTATAGTTTCATGAGTACTCATTCTTAGAGGATCTTATAGATTCTCTTGCTCTATGACCAAATTGACTGCAAGTAAAATAGTAACCATTAAAATAACTAGCATACCTTGTAGCATTGGGCTATTTGATAGGTCCTTTTTTGTTGACCTGCTTGTCTTCAATATTATTCTCCTTGACTTGAGATGACTTATTTTGGTCTTTTTTGAAACCAACACCTGTCTTGTCACTTTCAGACTTTTGACTGTTTAGAATATCATCTAGAGCCTTAGTGCTCTTTTCAAACTTCATAAATCTCTTCACCTTTCTAAATGCTTGATCTAACTCAGATTTAATGGATTTTACTATAGTCTCATACCTGATGCATTCTTCCTCTATAGAATTTAGGATTATTGTTACATTCTCCATCTAGGTTTCTACTTGTTGGATGTTCTCTTCATACTCCTTGGAAGTGTTACTCAACCTTTCCTCAAACAATCCAATTTACTCCTCATAGTCCTGAACTAATGACTTTATCTTCTTATTATTTTTATTCACAATCTTCAACTCTTCTAGGGTACTTACCATCTCTACCTCAATATCCACTTTAGATTCTACTTATTCACTATCATAATATACCTCTTCATCTAATTTGGCATCAATCATAAGGCATTTCCCATTTTAATAACCCTCATTATTTGATTATATGCCTATAAATAAGTTCTCATTATTTTCATGTTTAGATTCATTAATATCTAAACATACCTCATCCTTGACCTTCTTGGCCTTTGACTTATTTTCAACCTTTAAACTTTCTTCCTTATTGGGAGGTTTTCCTTCATTAATTCTCATCTCATAGGTAGTTAAGATGCCATGAAGCCCACCATCACTAGCTTATCCAAATCTTGCATTTTTTTACTGTAGATACCTTAGATTCAAAATTAGGAGTTAGTGATCTTAATACCTTTTGGATAATAGTATATTCTTTCACTTCTTCTCTCAATCCTCTATTGATATTTACAATTTCATCAACCTGCAATAGGTTGGATGTAATGGTTTCATCTTCATTCATCTTCAAGCCTTCAAACTATCTTATGTAGGTCTACAACTTGTCCAACTTCACCTTGGTGTCTCCTTCATAGATGATCTTCAATTTTTCCCGTATGTCTTTTGATGATACATAATTCATTACCTTTATAAGATCTACCTTTGATAAGCCACATAAAATGGCATTCATTTCCTTGGAGTTATTTTCACTAGCCTTCTTACCTATTGCATTTGTTGGTGGAATTAGAGGTGAAATATAACCATCCATAACTGACTACCAAATATCATGTTCTTATAACATTAAATATATATTAATTATAATTATCTAAAAGTCATATTTAAATCCATTGAACAACGAATCCTTGCTAGTAGAGAAACCACCTTAAGCTTACTAACTAGTCATCCTTGCTTCTTAGGATATCTTTTAGGATTTTAGAACTACTTCAAAGGACCAAGATCTAATACAAATTATTGGAATATAAATGACTAAGAGGTGGGGGGTGAATTAGTCTTCAAAAATTTTCATTCAATTCTACTTAATCATAAATGAACCATTCTAACATTCATGTTCATCTTAGAAAGCATAAGTATCAAATCATAAAACCATGAAACACATGAACACAACATATATGTGGGAAACCCTTAAAGGGAATAAAATACACTAATGAATAAAATGGACTACAATCCTATAAGACAAATATAAATCTTTATGAAGCACCCACTTCACATGAAGTACCAACCCCAACTAGCTCAACACCAACTCAACTAAGCTTTAACAAGCACACACTTATAAGGAGGGACCAAATCAACAAATTAATTATTTTATAAACTTTAGAAACATTTATTTCTCACACAATATATGATTATCTTCTCTTTCAACTCTTTTCTCACTTCTATCCCTCTCAAACTAACTTTTATCCCTCTTAACTAAACTGGCCCTTTCCATGGCTTTATTAGGTCTTCTGACCTTGATCCTCTTATGAAAAACCTATATTATATATTCATGACACTTATCTTATGGTTTTCATGACCTTATTATACTCACCAATGATCTATATCATTTTCTTGTTCTTTGCTCTCTCTCTCTCTCTCTAAGCACACCAAATAGGCCTAAACTACCTTACTTTTATACAAGTCACTTGATAATATCCTTCTAAGTCAGCCATAAATTCAAATATATTAGGTTTTACATGAATAGGTCTTATAATATTAAATTAACATGTCTTAATCATGAATTAATCAATACATTAGGTTGGCCATAACTCAATTAGCCCTTGCTCCTCTTTTAGGCTTGATGGAGATGTAAAAGGTCTTCTTAACAACACGCTACCCTTTGATATTACTTGAAGCATATTCAAATACCTCACATGGTAGGAAAAAATCATAATACAATCTAATATTATTTATTTAGCTTTAATTTATGTCCATAACACCTTTTAGGTCTAATCACCATTTGAACCCCTTCTCAAATCATTTTTTATAAAAGGCTCGTGCATACACAAAAAATCTATCTTGAATAACTAAGGCATAAAATCAAATTTAAAAAAAAAAAGGAAAAAATTACATATTCAAAAACATCATTACCTAATGGTCATCACAAACTTCATCTGATCTTCAACTCAGGGTAAACAAGCTTAACTTCTTCTCTACAAAAATGTTCACTTAGAAATGCCAACTAACTTCAAAACATATTTAGGAAAACATGAACATATAACATATGATTGAATTAATTCAAGAGATTTTAATGCATAAAAAATATCTTATGCCATCCTTAAATTAACCTCAACCAATCATATTATGATCTCTAATGTAAACTATTGGTCTTACAGACCAATCTATTGATTTCTCTCATAGACTCTACTCAGTCAGACAAGTGATTTTGCATTCAGTGTTCCAACCTATTAAAATAGATTTCCAAGATTATAAAAATAATTAATAGATTAAAAGTCCTAAAAAACATCATCAAACACTTCAATCTATTACTCTTACATGAATTCACATCAGGAATCATCTTCTCACTTTTCCCTGATTTTGTTACTATATGCACCACAGGGTCTATTAGCGACTATCCAACTTAGATCACAAATTTTGTACAACTTATATCTAAAAAATATCTATAAAATTTCATTAAAAAAACTAAAATACTCACACTTTGACTTTCATCCATTTATCAACTTTGACTCGATCAACTCTATCTTCTACAACAAATCTTTGAAAGACAAACACTTTCCTGTAGGGTCTATTCACTAAATTGAGAGACCAATCACACTTGGATATGCTTGGGAGAGTTTAATTCAACCTAAAATTATTTAACTATATATATCAAACCATTTTTATCTCTCTAGAATAAGATCTTCAACATCAGGTTAATGATAGGGGTCTATTATGGTTTAAGCCATCTTCTAATCTTAATGATCATTCATAAAGCTTAGCTCTTATTTTCATAAACCAATGATTGTATATTTGATATATAACCCTTCATCATATACCATAAATAACTTATATTTTCATGCATATGCTACACATGCTAATGAGTACTTGAAAAACCTTCTTGGATAGACAACTCTTCATTTTATGTACTTGAGAAACCTCAAAACACTTTTCAAGCCTTTTTTTGCAAACCATGACCTAAAAATTTATGCACATATTAAAAACAACTCTAATAATATATGTAAAGGTTTACCTACTCACCCATGTCATGGAAAATGATCTTGATACATCATCTAGCCACCATCTCTCTTCTTGCTTTCTAGGTCTTGAAGCTAACCTTTTAGCCACCCTATAAACTTCACCTTAAAACTTCCTATGTTCCAATACCTCTTGTGTATTATCAATCAACCTCATACATCACTCTATTTATATCTTCAATAAATCATCTTCATATCTTCTTAAAAATCCTTAAAGCTCAACTAAGGATATTTATAAATGTATACATAGATCTTTAGATCTGACCTTTTAATTAATTATAAGATGCTCAACACCTCATGTAAAAACTCAAAAAACCTCTCTCATGCTAAAACACTATCAAACATTCTTCATATCATTCTTATCTTTTTATCATCTTTAGAACTACCTACATATATCTTTGGATCACATAGCTTCTTCTTTGAAGCTCACTTATTTCATCATGTTACTTGCACATACCATCTCACAAGGTCTAGACAAAGCATTACAAGATGATTAACACTTGACATACTGAATTGTATTTACTCATTCTGATCTTAATGATATTTATCAATTCAAATAATACTCTTCACATCACTACACTCATACAACACCAACACTCACTATGCTGGCATAAGAACTCATTATTCACATACTTTAAGGCTTACTTGAAAATTCACCTTAATAAGAACCTTTGACATTAATGAAATTATATTGACATCAATGAAATAACTATGCATATTCATAATAAAATTTTACATCAATGACAACATTAAATACCAATTCTCAACACTTAATTATAATGCTCAACAATCTCCTCCTTAATCAACGACAATGCCCAACACTAAATTTCACACCTAGTCCTCCTATGTAGTTATAAATATTAGCATGATGATCCATATTGATAATGAGATGAATTACATAAATTATATGTGAATATAATAGTGAAATATTATGATTCAATAAATTAGAATAAAATGGGGACTTGTTTTGGGTTATGCAACCAAGTAGTTCTAACAAATTAAAAGATAATTCATGTGTTTACATGATGTGCATCATCATTTCCAAAAGTAATTTGACATCTTACAAGGATTCATGCTTATTTTTATTTCTAAGGGTGCATTAATATTTATGCTTATTTAACAAATTCAAACCTACACTATTTAACACAAAAGTGAAAATAAGTACATCATGGTAGACACATTATTTTGAGTGGATTATGGTACCACTTAGAGGTGATATGACTTGATCCAAATTTTATTGAAATGCCTAAGAAAAATTTCACCATTTATCATCAAAATTTCACATTTTATAGTCTCCAATATATCATGGATAATATAGGATCCCATATAATGGATCTAGAGTTTAACTAGGTGTTTATAATAATTAAAGTCATAGAGTAAAATATGTTTATCCTTGAGTATAAATTTACCCTTAATATGCTTATCATGGAAATCTATTTTCCTAGAATTTTCAATTATCTAGCTCCATCATGCTATGGCACACATCTCATTTAGTTTTGACAAATATATAAGGTCCCCATCGAGTCAATCCAGGTCATATATATATTCTTTGTGTGAAATGCATAGGGAAAGAATTAAAAAATCCACAAGTGATATTGCTTTTGATCCAAACACCAACTAGAAAGGTATGGATTTTTTTTTTTTGGTACATTATTTATTATGCCCAAAGTATGGAATAAACATGATTAATCCATTCCTTGTGCTTGATATCACAAATGTTGGCTAGATTGGTGGCAAGGATTTTAATTTAGGCCTAAATAATGTTATTATCTTGGGGATGATATGAATTAGTTTTATGATGGAAAATCATGAGTTTGGAAATAAAAATGTACTTAGTTTCATTGAGGATATGTGTTCCTTGAACACTTTTTAAAATAAAATAATCCATATTGACTAATGATATTTTCCCATATAAAGTGTGCTATTTTTATTATTTTATAATTCTTCATTGGTTTGATAACTATTAAGGAATACAACCAATGGACTAGTATTATTAGGGCTAAATACCTTGAAGTTAATGAGGATTACAATTTTATGTTTGAGGAAAGACCAGATAATGACTTATCCTTATGGAAAATCGTTACTAGATATAGAATTATCATAAGGAAAGGTAATAAATGGAACATTGGGAATGGTGAAAAAACCAACTTTTGGGATGACCCCTGGGTATTTCATTACCCTCTAGATTCTAAATTCCCCTGGATAGATCTCAATCATGATTTCAAGGAGGTTTTGGGTATAAAAGTGAGAGATTATTGGGAGCACTTAGATGGTAGTTGAAATTGGAAAGTTTAATAGAATGATGTATAAAACAAAGTTCTAGTCTATAAATTAAAAGATCTTAACCTAAAGATTCAACAAAGGATGAGCTTGTGTGAAATATAGAGGATAGTGAATAATTCTTTATCAAATCTGAGTATTTGGTGGATCTTCACCTAGAGGAATATGGTTTCCATTGGAAGAACCTTTGGATTAAAAACCTCATTCCCAAGATTAAAATCATATTTGGGTTAGCAAACTAGAACAAGATCCTTCTGATTGATAACATGGCAAAACTAGGGATTCTCATTCCCAACAAGTGTTTCATGTCTAAAATTAATGAGGATATGGTTAAAAACTTGTTCCTAAAGTGTTATTTCATCTCCAAAAATATGGAATTCATCTTGAAAAAATTTAGTACCCATTGGGTTAAACCTAACTCCCTTTTAGACTTAATAAAATAGTGTAAGCCACTTTGGAATATTCTTACCTTGGAATTCCTATGGTACATTACTCTACCCCATCTCTTTTGGGGGATATGGAAGAATATAAACAACTACCTCATTTAAAAATAAAATGGCCTTCCAGAAAACCACACATCAACAAATTTATGAGGCCATCATAAAACATTTGGAAAACCTTTTCACCAAAGAACAAGCTTATCTCAATGAATCAATTTCTATAATTTTCAAAAAAATTAAAATAATTCCTTTAATTAAATACCAACACTTTAAATTGGATATAACTTAGATCAAGTGGACAAAATAAAAAAGGACTTGGTTGAAGCTAAATTATGATGATGTAGCCCAAGGAAATCTAGGCATGACAGGAGGAGGGCAGGTCATAAGAGACTCTGAAGTTATAGTGGTGGTAACCTATGCAAGACCACTAGGTGTAATCTAACCATGTGGATGAATCGATAATGGATCTATGGGGCATCCAATTGGTGGTAAAGTTAAAAATTGAAAAACTTACAGTTGAAGGGGATTCGATAAATATCCTTGATTGTTTGTAATGAAAAACTAAAAATTCATGGTCCATCCAATAGGAAATATAGGATGCCAAAAGGTTTATTCAATAATTTAAGGAATTTTCAAAATCATGTATATATGTAATTAAATAAAAGTGTGGATGTCATGGCTAACATTGGAGTCCATAGTGATTGATTTATCAGTGGTCTAAAATTGAGGACCTTCCCAACCACATAATCAAAGTCATTTCAAATGATGTGGCAAAGTATTTAAACCTCTAGGAGGCTATATACACCCTAAATTGGTCAATAAATTACACATATCATGCCTTTTCATAGGATACTTTGACTGGAGAATATGAGTCTTATTCACATCTGGCCATGTCTTTTTGTCTGATTTGCCTTGGTCTTGTTTCATACCCTAGACACCTTTTTGAGCATTCTCAATCATTCATAGCCTTCTAAACTTAACCCTTACTAACCTAGGTTACTTATTCCATGCTTATTCCATCCCCTTATGTCTCAAACCCTTTAGACAATAGCACCCAAATAAGACCATAGTGCTAAAACCTAGGGTGTCCAATTTTTAGTGTTATTATCTAAGTATAAATTTAGTTCTAATATTCAGTTTCTCCCACTTCATAAGTCTTAACCATTTTCTTATATTTGTCCTTAAGTCTTATAATGTCAGCCAAATGTGAATAAAATCTCCCAAATTCAAAAAAAAGAGTCCCCTATATAAAGGACTTCCCAAGGCATTTTATATCTAGTACTTACTACTTTGGCACACTAGGTAATTAAAAATTTAGCAATAGTATAGTTCAACATTCTGCATCACATATAAACTTGTATGCTTGATCAAGGAGGGGACTATGTTAAACTAATTCTTACATCTATCATGCATGTTAATTATGCATGTTTTCTAAGGGAGAACTACATCATATTTGAGACCCTAGATTGAGGGTTAATGTAGGTAGAAATCAAAACAATAGGGGTTCTTGATTGTGTGATCATTCTTCCCCTAACCTATTTTCCCCCCATTTTTCCTTTAATGAATTTGTTGTTTGTATGTGCATAGGTGAATACAAGGTTTTTAATATTAAAAAGGACCTATAGAGAGATTTTCACACTTTTAGGCCTTGATATTTCATAGATAGGGTCACATAGACTTGGTGAATAAAACCCAAAAAGATTAGATCTTCAAGACAATAGCGTCAGGGTAGGACTACAACACTAGACACTAAGGTGTATTATTTATAGTGTTCCTATCCTTTTATATAATTAAAGATAGATCCAAGTTCCATATAGTGCCCCAATCCCATGTACAAGTTTTTAGACTCTGAACATTTGAATCATCCTTTTTTTTTCAAATAAGTACTATTTTCCTTTGTAAAAACTAATTTGATCAAATTGATGTAAACCAATATTTTACTATATTTTATTGTAATTTCCCCCATACTCCATACCTCTTTATTATTTAGGAACTAGACCCTAGCTTCCCAAAAATAATAAATCAATTGGTGAACTCGACTTACTTCTAAAAAATTTAAAACCCTAAGTACCCTTAGGGTTTTTCCTTCATATTTTGTGAAAAAATTACTTTACAAATTTCTAATTTTTGTATAAATTTTTGTGCAATTATTCTATGCAAACATATTTTTAGAATTTAAATTATAGCCATAATTTTAAAATAATTGTAAAACCCTAGCTCAAAAACCTAGATTTCCAAACTAGGTTCTCAAACCCCAAGTTTCCCTCCCTTACAAATTTTAGAAATTAATTTCAAAAATTTTGAAAATTGTTTAGTGTGCCAAAAATATTTTCAAAATTTCTAAATTAGTAGTTAATTTGTGAAAAATTTTCAATTTCAATTTTTTTTTTGTATCAATTTTTTTGTAATTATCTTGTTCAAATTAATTTTATAATTTAAATTATAGCCTTAAATTCAAAAATTCTAGCCCAAAACCATAGATTCTTAAACTAGGTTCTCCACCTTCAAACCATTCATCCTTGTAATTGTTAGAAATTAATTTCAAAATTTTTGTAAATTGTTTAGATAGTCACAAGTATTTTTAAAATTTCCATGTTAGTAGTTATTATTGCATTTATTTACTTAATAGTACTTCTTCATATTCTTTATGGTGAAAGAAATAAAATGGCCACTAAGTCACTTCTTCCCTCTCATCCCATAGATAGATTTCTTAAATTTTCACATAATTATGATAATGAGTGGACAAATTTGCAAAATTGCACATTATTTAAAAATGTGTAAAATGATTTTATTTACAATGAATATAATTACTATTGTTGTTATGAGGAATATCATCATGCATATAAAAGTGATAGTGAAGAAAAAGTAGATGCATCTTCTCTTCTCAAACCTATCTCTTTCATCCCTTCTTCTAAAGAAAATACTTTTGATAAATGGGAAAACTACTTCTCACCTCATTCTCCTATGCACAATACACAAAATGAACAAATTAGTCATGCAATTCCATGTGAACCTCTAATATGTGATAATTTGCTTCCATGTGAACCTAATCTCTCTATCTCTCTCTTTTGATATTACTATGTTCAAAATACAATAATATAAATGCAATAAAATCAAATTACCAAAGCATAGTTCAAATGTTGCATCTCATGCTGTCAACTCTACTTTATCCAAAGAATGTTCAAATGATAACTCTCTTACTCTTACTTCTCATACTGAAAATGAAGAAAATGCATACACTCAATCCATGGATATCATAGATACACATGATATTCTAAATTCCAATGATAACTTATTGCATATTAGAAAGGAATTAAATTCTTCTCGTACACCACTCTCTAGCAATGATGGAAGTGATGATGAGTATGATAGTGAACATGCAAATGAATATGAGAATGAAAGTGAATACGAAAATGATACTTCATATTCTACTATTTCAAATGAACAAAATTTATATTGGGAGAAAGCATGGAATAATGATGACTTTTATGCATATAGTAAAAAATAAAATGCATCTCATGCTTCTATCTCTTCTCTCATTCCTCTCAAATCTAATGCATGTAAAAATATTTCTCCTACTTTTATTCATAATTCTATTTCAAATAATTCACATGATAGTAATAATATCACATCCTCTACTAAATTAGCATATGATTCACTAAAACATAAATATACTAATGAATCTCCCAAGCCACTCCCTACTATAGTAGAATCTAGTTCTCACTCTTCACCTAAAGAGAATGGTAGCTCACATCCATATAGTAAGGTCCAAGTTACCATTCCTCCAAAAGTTCCAGTGAGCACAACCCCTCTTTATGATCCAATTGCTAAATGTGGCATTCCCATGGCTAAAATAAATGATCAAATTCAAAAATTAAATGAACCACTTTAAGATACTAATATCCTTTCCCTGGAGATTATTTTATTGATGCATGTAGTGGGTGAATTAAAACACCAAGTACATCTCCTTACCATGGAAAATAAAGCTTATAAGTCTTGGATAGATGCCAATGATCTACATGGTAGCCTAATTCTGAAGACATTCATAAAATCTTCATTTCCTAATCATTTCTATATACCATCATTGCCTCACTTTGATGGAACTAGAGATCCATTTGTACACCTTCAAGCCTTTTAGAAGGCTTTACCATCTCATGTGAGTCCTTTGATTCTACTCAAGTTATTCTAGTAGACATTAGTGAGGGAAACACATACTTGGATCTTTCATCTACTCTTCATTGGCTCCTTGCACACATATGATTACTTAGAGGAGTAATTTCATAGACATTATATAGAAAACATAGGTCCTTGTGTTACATATGAGAAACTTACAACTTTGCATCCGAATACTTTAGAGCTAGTTAATGATTATGTCTTACGATTCAAGAATCACATGCTAAGATTGATATACAAACTAGTAGTTCTAAAGATTCATCATATCTTTATTAAGGGGATTCATCAACCACTCTTTGAGCATCTACTATATGAAATAGAGTCTTCTTTCAAGAACTTATACTATACAGTTATAGCTTTGAAAAATAAATTGGGATTGATTGAGGTATTTCAATTGATCAGATTACTCTAGATTTCATAGCAGTGTCTACAAATCCTATCATACACCATCCACCATGTCCTAAACAAGATAGGAGACCAAAAATACAAAATCAACTAGTTAAGTATAGACAGCTAATCTCTAGAGTATAGCCTATAGTATTCACTATAGAGAAAAACATCAAGGCACAACTAAAATTTGATTTAGATTAAGATAGCCCATCTATCATATTATCAAAACTCTTAGATAGGAGGTTAATCACGTTACCTTATACTCATTGATGATATCCAAATATTTTATAGAAATAACCACATCAGCTTTTTGTAACTATCATCATATCTATGGACATAAAGATAATGATTATTATAGACTCAAAGATTACATTAATAGATGTGTTGATAATGGCATCGTAGTATTTACATAGGGGACATCGAGATCTCCTCCATCATGGAACCATAAACCTTATTCTTCCATGACTAGGTCATCATAAGACATTCCTTTTCAAGAATCATCAATCACTCATCATGAGAGTAATGTAGTTTCTAGGACAGAGCCTCTGAGGAGATCTCCTATTCCACCTATTTAGAAGGTTTAAAAACTAGTACATCATGAACAACCCACATATAGAAGCATAGTCTATGGAATACATAGTGTAATTCCATATATATATCCAACATAGTCACAAGTACTATAACAAAGTGCTACTCTAGAGAGATATTCAATACAACCAAGTTTTCAGGGTCTTCTCTCACATAACAATCCACTATAGTTAAGATTAGCTAAACCTAAATCATAGATTACTATTCCAAAGAGATATTCACTACAGTCAAGTTTTTAGGGTCCTATCTCATGTAGAAACCCATTATTATTAAGATTAGATTAACCTCAATCACATCTTACAATTCCATCTCAATCCATTGCTCAGTCATATGCATCACAATAGAGGCTACATGGTGTTATTTCACATAACAATCCACTATGATTATGAATAGATGAGCCTCCTCCACAACACAAAATTTTAGTTGCACATCTAGTAAGGTTGCATTTTTTAGAGTCTCCACATATAGCTATAGTTAGTGCACAATAGGTAGTATCAGATACAACATATGTTCCTACACAACATGAGCAGTATGGGCATTTATTCAATTGGCCATCAGGGTTCAAATAGTGATACAATACACATATACCTCCACTTAATAGGCAATGATGGAGCCAAAGGTATAGCTACCATTTGTATTATTGAGCCACTCTTAGAGAAGTAATATGCACATCATTCTATCTTACATCCCCACATACTAACAACTAACATTCCTAATTCCCAAAGAACTATCCTTTGCCAAAACCATCTTACCAATATCCAAACCTTACCAACTACATTTTTACCAATATTAAACCCAATCAACTTATCTAAAAAATTTATCAATCTCAAACTAGATTATTAAAGTCCAAATATTAGAAATCAACCTATCTAAACAAGTTACCAATCTTAAAATATAGACCTTACTTATATCTTACTTTCAAACCAATTCACTTTACCAAATCAATTTTACAAATTACAAACCAATAATTTTTTTCTTACATATGATTACAAATCAAACATCACATCTAAACATATCATGAATAATTGAATCGCATCCCAAATGCTATCATACCAAAAATATCAAAATAATCAAACCACATATCCCAAGTACTATTTCACCAAGCACATAAAAATTCAAAATCAATACCAGATCAATTATTTCTAAATCAACCACTTACAATCACTATACCATTATATTATAGAATCCATAAATTGAATACACAAAAACCCAAAATCAAACTAGTATCCATATATATATATATATAATGAAAATTTCAAAACATGTACATCATATCAAAATAAAATCACTCATGAATGGGTGTCATGCCCTCACTCTCAATCTCATTCTCTCATCCAGTGTTAGTCCCATAATCCAACCTAGCACTCAATGACCTTGCACCTCCTTGACCTATCATATGCCTCTTGAATCAACTATTTCACTCCAATAAGTAACCATGCTCCTCATGTAAGTATATATATCATTATTAAAGATCCATATAATCATCCACAATCTTCATGCTCACCATGCCACAATTAGTTGGAGGCATCCTATGCCTATCCAACTCAGATCTTAGCTCATCCCTTTCTCCTACTACCCTAACATATGTAGTTGCATCTATAACAGCCCTATAAAATAAATGAGCATAAATTATAGTTGTAACCATCACTCTCTCTATCAAAACCTCCTCCACCACATCATCAAGAACATGTCACATGAGCTCTTGAAGGGTTGAATCAATGGTGGTCTCCCAAAACTCATCATCTCCCATCCCCACCCTAATAAGTGTCTCATCCCATGTACCTCCCACTCCACCTACATGCATAAAAATTACAACTATACATTATATATATAATTTCAAATCAAACTAAAGCACAGACATAGGCATAATTCAAATACAATCACTACTTACCTCCCATCATCTAGATCAAATCAAGATCCTCATACTTAAGATAATCCACTCCATCAACAAGATACAATGGAGCCCACTGATTCCTATCCCACCATGTATTATATGCCTCAGTACATCCCACAACATCTACATTAACAATATCTATAGCCACATCTCATGCATCCAAAGGTAATGGTGCCAAGTCAGCCTCAGTGAGTCTTGCATTAGTTCCTACTCTTGCAGTGCCTGTGCACTAGTCATTCACTCATACTAAAAGTAATCATACACTCTAACCTAAAAATCATGTATGCAACAACTGCCCCTCATATATCTCAACTTCACTCCATCCTCTTCCCACATAGGGTATCATCATAAGGACTTCATATGATATCACGGGCCTCTAGTCTATCCAAAACTTATCTATAGTGATCTATCCCACGATATCAGATAGCCAAATCACTCATTCACCACTCATTAAATGGATGTGGAGGTGCCCAACTCTCCCTTAAAAATCTAATTAATTTCACAATTGCTATGTGCTCATAAGCCCAACAATTCAATAGAGTAACACCACCACTAAATTCCTCCTACATAAATCTATATAAATCTCTATATAAATGGGCAAGCATAGTCCTACCCCATGAGAACATAGTACCATACATCTCAACATTATGAACCACCCTATGCATCTTATATTCAATAGACACTTTGCTACCATCCACTATAACAAATGAAGCCAACAACATGGCTAACCACTTTCACAAGTGTGGAACACTCAAATATAAAATAAACAATAGTAATACATTGATATCACTACCTATTTGATGTAACTGAAGGCACACCAAAAAAATAAAAGGATGTATGATCAATGGAATCACCACCCATATCATCTTACAATGTCACCCATTACCCAATGACTAGCAAATCTAGAATCTAAGACACATCCTCTAGGATCATAGTGATCTCCCCTATAGGAATCTAAAATGTAAAAATGTTTGAATTTCACCTCTCACATAAGGTGGTGATCAAATACCTATCCTACTACATAGTACCTAGGTCATATACATGACCCAATCCTACTCTATCTATCATGACTCTCTCATCAATTGACAAAGGCACCATCTCCATCACCTGGCCTCTACAGAACTCTCTCATATGCACCTCACCCTAAAAACATAAAAAAAAATCATATATATTAGTCAATCATGCCAAGAAAAATATATAAGCCACACAACAACATGAAACAACTCAAAAAATGAAAAACTATCCCTAGTGGTCAACAACACTATAGAAGGACACTAGCACTTGACAACAGAGTTAGAACTTGGATAGTAGCACTGTATCCTAGACATGAGCACTATCTCTAGCATATGAGTGTTAAAACCAACCAAAAATTTATTAGACTACTTAAAATAGCCTAAAAATGCCAAATACAAGATTTTAAACATGCAAAAACTAGGTACTCTCATTACTCACCAGGATAATATCTCCACTGGCCTGAATCTGGGTTGCCAACTACTCAAAAGGGGTCACACAAGGTGCTCATCTCTTAGGAATTTTCTCACTCTATAGGTCTAATATCTCAAACTATTCAATGAAAAAATGAACCCAAAGTCAATCAAAATTCTTATATCAACTAACTTTTTTATTCAAAAGAAAAACACCATTTTGCCCATAACTAAAACCCCATAGCTCTATTTTACAAACCATTTTGTTTAACATAATTGTGATAATGATAAATTAAACATATTTTATGCCTTTCTCTCTCATTACATCATCTACATACTATGTCATACACACATCCCTATACCTCTTTTATACCTCAACATATAAATTGGTACCTACCGATCAAAACCTCATTCAAACAACCTGGCCAAATCAATCAACTTTTCAATCCATTCAATCTATTACCACCTCATTTGCCTATCATGAAATGAAAATTTATAATCTCTACTATACCCACACATAATATTTGGTATTAACCAATTAATTTTCAATCCTATTAATTTAACTCTCACCAATCAAACAAAAGACTTTTGATCTATTCACTACATGTCAAACTAGTTACTATTCATACACCACTAGTCATCACTTTTGGTTCAACCTCCTCTATCAAAAATATCCTCACTCTCCCTAAAATTGGGGCATAATTCCTAATATATCTAAAAATTACCTAGTATCCCTATCCACTCCTATAGGTAAATACATCTTGTTTCTCACACCTCTAGCAGTCAAATTATTAGATTCAGCTCAAATCAGTCAAAACATATAGTAATTTAGACTACATGGGTCTCTCAACATGGTTTTTACACCTCTAAAATCTATATTATCAACATTAACCAATAAATATTGGTCACTATTATATAGTGGTTTAGACTATATGGGTCACTTAGCATCACTCAGCTCAGATTGGTCAAAATTATATAGTGACCCAGTTTATGTGGGTCACTCAGCATCACTCAAACATCTAGAGGGATATACCATTAGTTTACATATATATAGACTATTTAGATATAATGGTTTATATTATATGGACTCATAGTGACTTTTATATATACTTAGAATTAGATATCAAATTTTGGGGCATATACAGTACTACACGTCTTATACATACAACTTCATATAGCATGACATAGTTACAAGACCAAATAGTAGATTATAGGCATAATGTAGAGCACAATATTTTGATCTCTAGTTTTTCACATGGGACATGGCATGATAGATCATGACACATGTGGTTATACAAATTTATAGATTATCTAGACGCATCACTCACATACCAAATTTGGGGGCATGACATAGATGGTCATGTTCTTCAGCATCCAATATTATATAGATTGAATGGCAAGACATACCATTATTTTCTCACACATTTACCAAAGTTTCAAATTATACCCAGCTATACCTAGGTTGGACCATATATCCATCTATAGTGGTTGGTCCATAACATTACACAAACCTATATTATATGAGTTTGTGTGGGATAGAGGGCAGACATTAGTTTTGGAGCTCTGAGCATTTCTTAGTTCAAGTTTAGATTATCCAGAGTGGGGGAATGATATATCTTTATCTTCATAGTATATATATTATATTCAAAAATTCTAGATTACATGAGTTTTTTTGGGATAGAGGGTAGACATTAGTTTTGGGCCTTTGAGCATTTCTCATTTTTCATTCAGATTCAGGACAAGGGGAATCCATTTTAAGGATTCCTTATTTCTCCAAGAACTATTCAGGTCCAGTATAGGGGTATCTATTCTATGGATTCCTTCCTTCTCAAATAACTATTTCATTTTCTATCTACTTCCCTATCCAATAAGTTGGATTCTTTTTTATCACACTTATTTCCACACAGGTAAGTTTAGGTATGCATCTTATTTCTTTCTTTTACTCTAGTACTTCATTTCATTACATAACTAGATTAAAAAGGGGGTCAATTTATACACCCTAAATTGGTCAAGAAACCACACATATCATGACTTTTCATAGTCCTTTCATAGGAGAATCTGAGTAGAGAATATGAGTCTTATTCACATCTAGCCATGTTTTTTTGTCTGATTTGCCTTGGTCTTGTTTCATACCCTAGACACCTTTTTGACCATTCCTAGTCATTCATTTCCTTTCAAACTTAACCCTTACTAACCCTTGTTACTATTCCCATTCTTTTTCCATCCCCCTAGGTCCTAAACCCTCTAGATAATAGCACCCAAATAGGACTAAAATGCTGAAACCTAGGGTGTCTAGTTTCTGGCACTATTGTCTAAGTGCAAATTTGGTTCCAACGGTCAATTTATCCCACTTAATAAGTCTTAACATTTTTATTATATTTATCCTTAAGTCTTATAATGTTGGAAAAATATGAATAAAATCTCCCAAATTCAAAACAAAGAGTCTCTTATATAAAGGACTTCACAAGGCATTTTATATCTAACACTTACTACTTTGGGAAAATAGGTAATTAAAAATCTATCAATAATATAGCTCAGCATTTTGTATCACACATAGAATTGCATGCTTGATCAAGGTAGGGCCTAGGTTAAATTTATTATTTCATCAATCATGCTTGTTGGTTATGCATGTTCCCTAAGGGACAACTACATCAAATCTTAGACCCTAGTTTGTTAATGTAGGCAATAATTAGAACAATAGGGGCTCTTGATTATGCAATCATTCTTCTCCCAACCTAATTTTTTCCCCTTTTTACTTTGATGTATTTTTTTTTCATAGGTGAATACAAGGTTTTGAATATTAAAAAGGACCTATAGTGAGCTCCACACACTGGCCTCGATATTTCACAGATAGGATCACACCAACTTAGTGAACAAAACCCAAAAAGCTTAGATCTTTAAGACAATAGCACTGGGATAAGACTAAAGTGTCAAAAATTAGGGTGTCCTATTTCTAGTGCTCCTATCCTTTTATATAATGAAATATAGATCTATATTCTGGATAGTGCCCCAATCTTGTGTATAAGTTTTTAGACTCTGAATCATCCTATTTTTTTAGATAGGTAATTTTTTCCTTTGTGCAAAATAATTTGATCAAATTTATGTAAACCTATATTTTATTGCATTTGATTTTTATTTTCCCCCTACTTCATACCTCTTTATTATTTATGAACTATACCCTAGCTTCCCAAAAATAATAAATTAGAGGTAGTACCATCCAATGTTTACTTGACATAAATGGTTAGCTTTATAGAAAATGATAACTCATGAAATGATGACAATGTTAATTATGAGGTAAGGATAATAAGTATCAAGTAGGGGATAGAATATCTAAGGGACATAGTCATTATCATTGCATCACATTAGGTATTGAGTAGATGTGTGTTAATTTATGCTCTATTTACATCAATATTTTGTGGAATAAAAACATTTATACAATGGGATGTAAATAAGATAGGCTAGAACTATTATCTTGTGTTGAATCCAAGAAAGAACCATTGGTGTGTTGAAAACTTATGAAGTGAGGGTTCACTAATTTTATGATGAGGAAAATCAAGGTAAACCCTATTATCTCTAAGGACTTTAATAGGTGTTAGGATGAGTCAAAGGTGAGAATGAGAGGCCTGTAGTTAATAGCCAAGAATCCATTAGCAAAGTCACTAAAATGGACTATGAAAGAGTAAATGCATACAAAGATAAAATACATAAGGAAACACTAATGAAAATCTTAGTAAACACTAATGAGGTGGTTTAGACTAAGCAACAAGGCTTTCTCAGATTAGATCTAGCAAGGAAGTGGCCTAATGTTATCTCTAAATCATGAAATATATCACATTAGAGCGTAAGTACAAAGTAATTTTATCCCATAAATTTATATTGATGAATCACTTCAAATGACATATAATTATTTTTCCTATTATCTATTGAATTCATTGGATACTTCTGTAAACTTATTCAAGTTGAATCTTGCCACTAAAAACTTACATCAGGGCCTCGTATTCTTAATTTTTAAGAGGGGAAATTTGTTATGGGGGAAAGAGGTAATTGAACCAATAGAAGTCAATAGTGGGGAAGAGAATATATAATGAGATCATGAGGATTAAATAGAGACTCAAAATGAGGATAATTCCACAAAACAAAATTAGGAACCCCAGGAGGAGGATTCCTCTAATAAATCCACTTAAACTCATGTTGGGAAGAAAATTAAAGGTAAAGAGAAATTATTTTTGTTTAAATAAAAGGATACTAAAATTTAAAGGGTTGTAACAAATAAAAAAATTGAAAGGTTTATGGAAGGAAAGGGTAGGGATAAGTTATAAAATCTTGAGGAAAGATTTGAGTCCCCCATGGCTAGGAACATAAAAATCCTAGACACAAAGGAGATTTTGGAAAACCTAGAGACTAAAATATCTAAACAATAATAATTATGCAATGAGATGAATTATGACTTGAAGGTTTTAAGGACTCAGTTAGTTCTCCCAAATTTTGAAGGTCTTAGCCTGCATAGTGGAGAGGGAAAATTTTAGGATCTTGGTAAACAAGATAAGTCAACTCAATCCAAGAAGATATTACACAAAAAAAAGTGTTAAAGGCTTGGTTAGTCTATTCAAGAAGAAATAATGGAAAGCTATGGCTAAAATTATGACTAAAATCACTCTAGCAAAGAAGTGTGAGGCAAAAGTCTCAACTAAAGGTCCAAGAAAGAGAACCGGGGGACATTAAAAAAAATCAAGAAGTAGGAAGATGAAGGATATCGCTAAACATAGGAATTTAGTCAATTATTAAAAATCTAAGGAGTATTACCATTAACTTCTTGTTGGTAATTATATCTTGTTTCTTAGTTAGGTTAGGTCCTAGGTTTCTTTAATGCTTGGTAGAATATTTCAATTAGTTTAGTGTATTTTTGAAAGAATTTTGCCTTGATGTTCTAGTATCCCCCAAGGATTTTATCCCTTATATGTTTTTTTTGATCATTTATTCAATATATTTCAATTTTGTATTAGTTACAAGATCCTTTAAAACCCATTTATTAACAAAATCAAATAAAAAATAGTACTTCATTAGTGTAGCTTCATCCCATTTTGTTAGGTAGTCAATAACAGTTATGATATAATGGGCATTAGTCCTTCATGAAATTAGGGAGATTACCTTAAAAAGTTGATAGCCCATTTTTTAAAGGGATATTGCATAGGAATATGGAGAAAAGGAACACAATTTTTCCAATTAGGTTTGATGATCCATTGACACACATCCCATGTATTATTTTAGTTTTGAACATATTAAAACAAGGTATGCTACTATATGCCCAAAAAGAGGATCTTTCATTGAGGTGCATTGTGAGTGTAACGACCTCTTACAATTCCTTCATTTATTTATCTCAATTTACCCATGAATTCATGTTCCATAATACATAAATGAAGGACTTCATCATGTTTCATCTTGTAAATTTCACCCTTAATGAGTTTTTATGGGATTATGTGAACTCCCATTTGTCTTTTTTTATTGGTCGATAGATTAGTAGGGGTGACATGAGGAAGGTTGAAATATCCATGATTTATATATAAATGTATTGATTTTTTTAAACTAAATATCAATTACCACCATCTTCAATTATTTGTGCATCTTCACTAGATGTGATTTGGGATAAAAGATCAAGTCCTAAATTCTATTTACTTAGCTTCACAACCATAGAGATATAGAATTATTGAATAGAATGATACAGTTATATATTCTTCCATTGAACATCAATTTATTCACAATATATTTGATCACATTATGTTTATTAAAAAAAGATGTTGTAATTATTTACAATAAAAAAAATTCAAGATGTAGAGCATAGTGAGTGTTGAACACTCAATGGCTGTATAGTTTTATTTAGCTGAAGTTAACTTGTAGCTATCAAAATATATTGAGTGGTTGATCTTATCATTTCTATATTTATCCAATATTAAACTAATGTCCATACTAAAAACATCCACATGAACATGAAATGGTGTACTCTAATCTATAAATCTAAGTATCGATGCATCGGTTAATTTTTGCTTTAGGATGTTGAAAGTGTCTTCTTAGCACTCATTAGAAGGAAGTCCTAGGTCCATCCTTAAATTCTAGTTATTTTTGAATCATGGTTATATTGGCATAACTATGAATTAATTTGATATGATAACATGTATGCCAAAATAATGTGTACATGTCCCATTAATTAAAAGGTGCATCTAATTATAAAATGATGGCCACCTTAATTGGATTGTCTAGAATACCTTACTTGCATATTATGTGGACAATAAATGTGTTAAAGGGTGTTTAAAAGACACCTTTATTTAATTTTATAGATATATTTCATTATTTGAAACATTTAAACATTAGGTGTAGATTGTCATGGTGTTTATTGACTAGATCATAAAAATTCCAATCACCAATATGGACTTGGATAAATAAATTAATGAAAGATTTGAAGGAAATAATGAATATTCATGAAAACACAACTAGAACATTCTTGAACCCAAAATCCATGAAATTATAGGTAAAGGATCCTCACTCAATTGAAAATTTAGTCTTGGATTTATCCTCATCCTCAATCTAAACCTAATGATAACTATAAAATCCATCTGTGAATGGGTAAATTCCACACTTGACTACTCCCTTACGAATCTCTTCAATGAAGGGAGTATGGAATGGAATTATGACACATGCAACATTGAACAGCTATAATTCTACAAATATCTATATGCATACATATTTATTAATAATTATGACCATAAGACTAACATATTAATATTAATCCATAAAATAAATAACACTTTTATCCATCATATTGACTATCTCTTTTTTTTAGGTACACATATTTGGATTCATGAATTATGGAATTTTCTTAATAGGCCTAACACCCTTAACTAGCTTGATTTTAATTTTACCAAGAGAAGAGTGTAATCTCTTCATTTCCCTATAGATACATGGGAATATGTCTTGATGTTTATGTGATAGTTTCAAAATAAATCCAATTCTTTATCCATTAATTAATCATCAATAATGCCAATCTTCATTTCCTATGTAGTCCTAATTTTAACTTTGGGAGTCTTAATAGGATCTATGAATTATTTTTATTTCTCATTTTTCATTTCCACCACATTTAACTATGTGTAATAATTTTATACACTCAAGTGATCCATATTTTCATCAATAGCTACCTCATCCACTTGACACATAACCTTTCCCTTGTATGCCAGATATCTCCAATTCTGCGACATTCAAGTCTCTTCATCTTCTTCATTGGAATCACTATTAACTATAAATTATGAGAATAATTTTTGAAGTTTGAGTCCCTTATCATTATGAATTTTTTGCACATTTTCTTACATAATAGCATCATCTTCCATGATCACATGATAAATCTAATGCAAAGGCTTGATAAATTATAGGTTTGGCAAGGAGAAAGAGAAACTATGGATTAAGTTGTCTCTTGGCATCATCAAATAAAAAATTTCTCAACATTTCTCATTTATGACATACCAAACATAAGCCCAAGTATTTAATGTTTCATAAAAATTATGTAACCATATCTTAA
This sequence comes from Torreya grandis, assembly GCA_037957365.1. Taxonomy (NCBI): domain Eukaryota; kingdom Viridiplantae; phylum Streptophyta; class Pinopsida; order Cupressales; family Taxaceae; genus Torreya; species Torreya grandis. The sequence goes on from JARHVA010005585.1 coordinate 1,133,961, forward strand.
TTGGGATACATGGCATACCCCACATCAAAACTTATTGTCATCGAGGTAAATGTTTTTTTAGATCATAATATTTTCCATAATCCTTTAGTCCATGTATGGAGTTATAACAATTAAATCTATTATAAATATACTCTTTAACTTTAGCCCATGTGGGGAGGTTTAGCTTGTGCATCACCCACCATCATGCAAAAATAATTCTTAGAGTATAGACCAAAGTGGTTAAGTACTCATTTTATTATAAGATATATCCCTCCATGATATTAAGGAACATTATAGTTTCTTCATATCCTTCATACCAAGGAAGAGTAACAAATTTATTTTGATTAAATAGAAAATATGATTCACTCTTTGGTTAATGCATGGATCCTAGATATTATTTCATGAAGGGGTCTCTCTATGCTTAGAACAATGCATACTTTACATTGGTGTCTATAGTTTATTTATGTTTACCATACCACATTATAGGCTAATGAAATATGACTCTTGCACTCATTAATCACATGTGACACTAGTAGTGTACAAAATGTATTATATATGCCCCAATCCAAAATCCCTTCTCCATTTTGCTCTATATGTTTAGTCCCTTAAGTTGTTATATTTTAAATGTGGTTGATCTAATATAAATTCACACTTTCCACATATGTTATGCCTTTTTCACAATATAATTGGATGACCATGTGCTTCTAACCATTCTTAAAGCTCATGAAGTGCTTCTTGAAGTGCATATCTACATTATTGACATAACACCATGGGCAGCCAAGTAAATATGTATATTTTTTTTGCCTCAATGAGCTTAATAAAATAAAAATTACCATGAATATCTTGATATATTATATAGTATTCCCAATGGTTACACACAATTATTATTTGCATTGAAAAATACATGAGGAGAGGGTATATTGGACTCCCCATATTATACCATTATTTTTATTGGAATATTAATGTATGTGACCGTATCAACTAAAATATAAAAAACTAACCACCCATCAATATATACATTGATGAGAAACTCTTGTTCATTCAATTAATATTCCTAGAGAGCATTTCACCATCTAATGTGTGTAGTTTACTTGTAAACATCTTTAAAATATCATTAATAATGTTGGTCCCTAACCAATAGATTTGAAGCTTCCCTAGATACTTCAAGTACTTGGAATCATAGATTAGGATGAGGGATCATTCAAATAATACATTTAATTTAATATGACTATCATACTAGGAATTTTGTCTATATTTTTCCAAATTTTGAATCTATCGAATGAAAACACACATATAATCCAATTGCATTAGGTCCTTTAGATATATGTCGAGTGACTCTTTTCTTTCAATTCTACCTATGCACAAAATGTGAAATTATAGAACTATAAATTTCAAAGGGAGAACTTATTCTATTCTAAACACAAGCTAAAATTAATGAAATTGTTAATTCAATTGTAACTCATTCTATAAGCCCATGATAATTCTGACACAAAGTCATCCAAATACATGTGCTTGACATTGTAAATATTGGTTAGTGTCATTCCCATATTATTTTTAGAGGCATCTATGATTCCATTTTCCTATGGGTGATATGGGGTAGTATTGTGTCATGTGACCATGAAGTTAGATAACAATATGTACATGGTTTCATTGATGAAGTGTGTACCCTAATAACTTGTTAAACTTAGAGAGCACTTATAGTGGCTAATGATATTATACCATAAGAAATATGTTTTTATTTCTATGATGAAATTATTTTTTAGCATGGATTTATCCCATTGAGTTAGGTATGGAAAAAATAATGTATCACAAATTGATCCTGCATGCAACTAAAGAGACTAGACCCAAAAAAAAAAAAATCCACTTTTAAAAAGGTTCTTGGCATAATATGGGTATTAAGATAATCTCATCTCGGTGGTTGGGTTTTCTAATGATCTAGAAGATATAACATTTACATGTGTATTATTTAACATCATTAAAAAAGGTATGACACTATAATCCAAAAATTAGGATCTTGTGTGTAACACCTTTTCCATAAAATTTTCCTTTAGATATTCCCTTATGTCCTTCTTATAGCACTCACAGGCACTCATGTTCCAAAATACATCTGCATAAGACATAATCACACATGATATTGTAAATATCACCCATAATAAATTGATACAAGGTGGTGTGTATAACCAAATGTTTCTTTTCCTTAGTGTAAATATTTTTTGCAACAATGTGAAATGTGATAAATGTATAAATATCCTCAAGATCTTTCAGGACATGTTGAACTATGTACATATAGGCATTTGTAAATCCATCTTCAATGTTTCTCACATATTCACTTATATTGATTCATGATACATGGTTAAAATACAAGTTTTACTTTCTAGGCTTCACAACCATATAAACATGGAATTCTTGAAACAACATAATACATTGGCAAATCCCTCAATAGATCATGGGCTTATTTACAAGTTATTTTAAGGCTTCATAATCAATAAATAAAATAATGGTGTGGATAAAAGGTATTTATGAAATTTATACAATGTGTACACCATTAAAGGGCCTCATGTTCATTGGTTATATAATTCTACTTAGTTATCATAAGATTTTTTCTAGAAAAATAGATGGGATGATCCATCTTGTTCTCATCTAACTGATCTAAAATGGCACATATTATTGTCATTGATGTGTCAACATGAAAATAAAATGGGAACATCTAATATATAAAATGGAGAATTGGTATACTTATGATTTTATTATTTATTTTCTCAAAAGCCTCCTCTTGATTTCAACCCATATGAATGGATAATTATTTGATACAAGTTATTCCAGTGGCATGAAAATCTTAGCATAGTGGAAAATGAAATTTCAATAGTAGAAAGTATGACCTAAGAATGTGTGAGATTATGCTAAGTTGTGGGTACCTATAACTAAAGACTAATGGACACCTTATCAAGGTCAAAAAGGATGCCATCCTTAAAAATCACATGGCCAAGAATTGTGCTAAAAGGAGTCACAAAGATACATTTCTTCAAATTGAGAGATATGTGAAACAAAAAATAATTCTCAAACATGAGTCATATATTATCAAGGTGATCCTTCAATATCATATAGACTATCCATTAATCCAAATATACTTGAAGGAATTGATGAACAAAGTATTTTAAGCCTATTATGATGATGCACAAGAAGATAACAGTTGCATTATTTAGGCCAAATGACATGACAATTTAAATACATGAACCCAATTTAGTTTTAATGTTCTCTAGGGATTTTCATACTCAATATGCACTTTTTAATAGTATAAAAATACAATAGTGTATATGTAAACCTCAAAACCTGATAGTCCCTAAGAATTTCTTTAGTGAAGGGGTAAGAAAAAGGTTTGTGACATGTCATTTTGATTAGTTAGTAGTTAATATATATGTGGATGAAACCATACTTTTTGATAATAATTACCATTTTTCTCACCCATTTATAATCCTCAATTTAGTATATCATTCCACCAACCAAAATGCTATCAATTTATACCTTAACCTTGGAGTGCAAGTTGGGGTTCATCTGGTATGGTTGCTTCTTCATGGGTCTAAGGTTTTCTATCAAGGAGGTATTTTTTTATAATGATAAATTCACACCCTTAATTTTTGTATATCCTTGGTAAAATGTCTTGTAATTCCTAAAAAAAATTTATAATGTGCCCTAGTTCTACATCAAACTAATAGTCTCCAATAGAGGCCATCTTAGGTTTTTCTTCTGAGTTGATATTTAACTTAGTTATTTTTATAGGCTCTTAATAATATTTTTTATAATAAAATGTCATTTTGATTAGTTCTCACAATCTTGGGAAGTCTATACTCATAAATTAATTAATATATTTTTCTCATGGTTCTTCTTCTACCTTACACACAAGCTTTTACTTTCCATGTGTGAATTATAATTCTTCATCATTGATACTACTTAATCATATTCAATAGAATAATTTTTTACCTCACCATCATTAAATAAATTTTAAAATGTAATTCCCTTATTTTTACATATCTAATTGACCCATTATTCCACTACAGCTTATTCTTATAGAACAATACAGAAAATATAGTGTAGGGGCTTAACTAGTTCCAAATATAATGAAGAGAAGGAAAATGTATGGGTCAATTTATCCTTCAAGGTTATTCAATAATGAGTCTCTTGGTTTATCTCATTCAAAACATACCATGTCATTAAAAACATACTATGTATGGTCTAAAGTATTTATAATTTGGTAGAAAGCATTAAAAAATAACTCTAATAGGAAACAAGGTGTGCACATTGTCCACTTGTATTCACCTTTTTGAATATGCACCCATATATTAGATTCACCAATATATATGGGTAATCATTTTTAATCATTTCAATGATCAAATATAGAGTATATGTCATATTTGAACACAATCTAGGTTGGAAGACTTGGCTTATGTGTATCCTACCATCATTCAAAAATGATCTTAAAGGTGTACACATAAGAAACCATATGATCCTTTTAGTTGGGTACACATGGTTTTAATTCATGTAAAAATAGAGTATCACTCATGTAACCATCATAAATACTAAATTTATCAAGTTTTTACTTATATGAAACACTCTCTTTAATTTGTATGTGGTGCATGGAATATAGATATTTTTTTACTTTGAGAAGGATTGATTTTGTCATGTAAGACCCTTCCCACATGTTGGATATAAGGTCTTGATTACACCATTCCACATTTTTGGTCGGTCACTTCATAGTATTCTTATACCCACCATTTATAGGAAATTCTCATGGCATCAAAAGTTAATTGTGCCTTTTTCCAACTTAGAATGCCATCCCCACTTGGTTTCAAACTATCTACTTCATGTGTTGTGATGTTGTATATGTTTTTGATTTTTTACTTTAAATAACACTCTCAACATAGGGGTCATTGGTCATTTAGAAATGAAATCACCATGCACTCTTTTCCATTATCCAAGCTCATGTATCACTTATTAAAGTACATGTATACATTTTTGTAATAGTACCAAGGTATACCAAGTAAAGTAGAGTGTTTGTTTAACTCAGTGATCTTGATCACCTAAAATTATTCTTAAAACTTTGTGCTCATTATCTGAATACCAAAATTATGTATAATTACCATGGGATAATCTTGGGTTTTATTTTCCATTAACAAAATGTGTGGTAAGGGTTATAAGGTAGGGATTCCTATCTTGTTCCAAGCATATCCTATGAGGATATTACATTCAACACATATGTATACTATAATTTCACATACCAACCATCCATTAATGTCTATATCTATGAGTAGTTCCCAATCATAGCCTAAATTTTAGGTTATCCTTACTTCATGCCCTCATGCTAGATCTAGAGATGGCACTTTAATGGGTTATTTTCTTGCATAATCAGCCAACATATTCTTCAACATAGAGATTATTCTCTTAGAATGTAAGAGAACCACAATGTTAGTGAGATCATTATCCTATGTAGCAGCTTGTACATTAGGTTGGAGATCCTTTTTCATCTTATCTTTCAATTCTCAAACATACTAGATCTCAACCTACAAATTTTGGATGACTTCCATAGCTTTATACAATACCTATTTATGACACAAGATGTCTATATAGGGTTTTATTAATGGATCAAGGAAATCCACTTTATATTTAGGTATTCTTGGATCATAACTAGATCAAAATTTCTCCTTGAGATATCCTTTTAGGTGATTATTTCTATCACTATGACTTTTTATATTAAACTTGGGCATAGAATCCTTCTTATTTTGGACCTTCATAACCCATTTTTTGAGTTGTGCTCAATCTTGATCATGATAATGCCCTTATTATATCTTTCCTTATGTGTGAGATTTGCATAAAAATTAAGGAACTATTTGACCTTATGGTCACCCTATAAATACCCACAAGTGGGATACTTGGGGCACTCGCACTGATAGTGGTCTAATGAGCAACACTTATAACAAGTGTGTAGGGTAAACCTTTCTCTCCTACATCATACACTTAACCTTTATAATGATTTTTTTCCTATAATCACCATAATACTTATTACATGGTCCTATAAATTCCTATCGTATGCCTTGGTATCTTACATTATGGATTTAATCAATCATGTTACAATATTTAATGTTATGGGTAAAGGCATCACAAATATTTGAATAAAGATACCTTAGTTTGGGTCACATGATAAAGGAGAGGAAAATTATGCACATCATGAATCTTATGGTAAATATCATAGGAGATTATGATGGCCTGAACATTTTTTCTAGGGAAGTTATTCTAATTTTTCCATTTGACCTCAAATTTTGTACACCATAAACTTCTCCTACTTTCGTGGGAACTATTAGTTATCAACTTCTAAATCTAAAAAATTCATTGAGGTAATTTTTACCTCCATGAATGGGTTTATTATCATATCTTCACCTACAATGGATTTATCTCTCAATGCTTCCTTGAAGGCCTCTTAGGACTTAATTAATGTCTTCATTGACAAGATGTGTCAAAAAGGTGCAAGTAACCCTCCCATAAACCATCTAGATGAATATCAAATTATATTTTGGACACTGTATTCTTGAACCTAACATCATATATATGGACACTCTCCATCATATCTTTATTGCTATTCTTTGGTGTAGTAAAACTTTAATTCTCAAACTCAAGAATGCCTAATTCCTCAAAAAAGTTTCCTTTAAAATTTTTAATACATAATGGCTTGGTTTGGATCAAACTTTAAATGTTAGGCATGGGTGCAAGCCAAAATATTTATGCCAAACTATTTTGCCTTTTATTTTGACAATGTAACTCCCTTTTTATGATATATGAGCTCACACTTATGAACATGTTGTATAACATTCTAAACTATGTTATATTAAATAAAACTAAGGACATTTCATAAAAGAGTTGGGGATTATGTATAGGTGCAGCTGGTGCTTGAGGCATATTTTGTATCAATGTGTTGGTTGAAGGTGTACCTAAACTTTGGATTCCTCTAAGAATACCTTTCATTCCTCCTATTAGAGGAAAAACAAGCTAAAAAATGGCTACTCCAACCATTTGAATGTATTTTTGTCCTATCACCATCCCTCTAGATCCTACTATTCCACTTTGTGTTGTACTACTTGTCTAAGGTTTTATATACTCTCATGTCAATGGTGTACCATAAATAATTAGAAATGAAATTTGTGCATGTTGTGAGATCATTAGATGGATTTTTTGGTAAGGTATTATCTATTATAAAATTCTTCCTTATCCTTATCATGCTTTAAACTACCTTATTCCTAATATATAGGTAATATCTTGGTAGATTTATTGTAGTTGTGAGAAAAGTTCATGAGTATGTGCTTTAGGTAGATGGGAAATTGATATTTCCTCAATAGTTTATTGTACATATTACACCTAATTCATTAAATTTTCTCTCCATAATTATATCTAACTCACTAGTGCCACTTATTCATCAATAAAACATATATCCTCTAAGTAATATCTTTCCTCATGCCATTATAGTCCTACGTGGGTGTTCATGGCATCTCCTAATTTTGACTCTCCCCTCTACCTAGGGTCCTTTTTTGCCATCACCAAAATTTCATCATATCTAAAACTCCAAAGCTCATGATCATCTGGTCCCTCCATGTTGAATAATTTCCTCATAACTACCTTACATAAACAATTCCTTTTTCACCTTCTACCTTCTACATTGATTATGCACACTTGAAATCAGTTGTCCATTAGAAAGTTATCTATTTCACTATATATCATTATATTCTTTATATCTAATGAATTATTCAAATATAAACCTCTAGTTTCATGTAAAATAGCCTCTTTTGGATAGGAATATGTGGAAATAACAAACTCTAGCATATAGTTATATAAGACCCAACACCACCAAACATCCATAGCTATGGTGTAAATTATGTCTAGGTTCCTCAATTATTCCATGCATTATTTTATCCAAGAGTATTTTCATTCCTAGTTTCTACTCTTATTCATAGCATATGATACAACCCATGTGTGTTTATGTGAAATTAGTTCAAAGAAGAACACTTCATGGAGAGCATTGTGAAATTTGTCTTCCACCCATTCCCTTGGATCTTTATTTCCATAAATGAAGTGGTTCATTATAAAATTTTACTCCAAATTCTCTAATGAAATTTGGTACATTATCCCTTCTTACCATTGCATCAAAAAAATTCTACTTATCTCATTAACAAAACCAAAAATGTTGGAGTCTTTTATCCACACACATACTATATCCTACATGCATCCCAACTCTAATATTTATACACTATAACATCATGAAATTTATCCTTACATTCTTACCCAAGAAATATATAGAGGTAATTGGGTTGGGTTAGGGTTATTTGGAAATGACACCATAGTACTCTTCTTGAGTGCACACCAACATGCATGGGTATACTTACACTAGTCTCTACACAAGTAATCATTATATCAAAGCATGATATTATCACACTCAATACTAACTCCCATGATTCATAACATTAGGTAAAAATAATAATGACATCTCATGGAAATAAATAAGAAAGACAACCACCAACAAC
>JARHVA010005585.1:1147500-1158576 GCA_037957365.1 Torreya grandis
TAAGCTTTAGATGTCAAAAAATTAATCATGTTCCCATTAAATATGAAAATGAAACATCTTATAATTGTCAATCAAACCAAAAGTAATCTCTCTTATTAAGCCTCTCCTTGAATACTTTTCTTGGAAAAACATAAATCCAATGTTGATTATATGACTACCATAGTGGCACTAGGTGTGCATAATCCCAAAATAGTTTTAGAATGATAGTGGGTTCTAATGGGATTAATTTCATATTATTTACTAGGTTATTCCATGGAAATAAGGTGGGGGGGATAGTTTTCATTTTTTCATATTTTTTATTTAACAACTTTTATGGGTCTAATGGATTTTTTTCCATAATATTGACTCAATTCCTTCCCTATTCATGAGGTCCACCCTTTCATATATTTTCCACTTATTTCCATTGGGTTTGATATCCTTCAATCCTACACTTAAGAAATCCTTTAGTATGTTCATTATGTCTTGAATTATTTAATTGAGTTTCCATGTAAGGCTTTTTATTTAGTAGATCAAGTATAATATTCAAATATCCTTGTATATACATTTGTTACTACCATTTTTTCTTTGATAAAATGAAATAAGCTAAACACGGATCTTCTTTCAACCAGATTATTTGTGATTTTTATAATCTTAAATTTGAATGAGTACATTTGATCTGGATTAATCTCAGAATATTCTTCCACTTGTTATAAAAATATTCCCTTTTGTTGCACCATCAAAGTTTACTTTTATTTTTATAATGGTGATTATTGGTTTTTTTATGCGATTAGAATTACATGATGTACATGAATTAATCTTAGATTAGATAAGATAGATCACACCTACACTTTCGATTGGCTATACACTTGTTTAGAGGGAGCATGACTAATATGGGGATTTGCTAGACCTGATTAGGGGATCACTTATATCACTTGTCAGAATGTATCATACTAGGAAGGGTTACAAAGCCTATAGTCTAAAAAAATCACACAATAACCCTAAAATATTCCTTAATTTGATATTTCACTTATGTTAACAAACAAGAGAGTAAGCTATTATATTAACAAGAAAAATAAACTAATCTAGAGCGTACAAATCTTGTGGCACAAAGTGGGGGTTAAAATAAAATAAATATATAATAACTAAACTAAACATGAATAAGAGATATATAATCATGTTAGTGTATATATAATACTAATACATAAAAGATAAGAATACATACAACATTATCTATCTACTTTTACAAAGGAAAAATAAAGTTAGGAATACTTACCTTTGCAGATGAACCTATCGAGCCTCAATATCTCCCTTGGCCAAGGTTTTTTGTAAGAGATTGTTATGGTCTATAATTATAACTAAGATAAATAATCTCTAGGCTACACAACCTACTTAAGCATCCAAAATACTTCTCCATAAGACAAGATCAAAGATCCAAAGAAAGTATTAAACCCTAAAGGTTTATTCCTCAAGTAGAATGGTGAATAAGTAGATGTTCATTCATACTTATTCACTTAATTATTTGATACCTTATGAAATAGTGGTAAATAAACTTGTATATATAGGTGGATCTTACCTAAAAACTTTAGGACATGTCAGTTGTATTAGGTCGATCGAGTCGACCTAGCACGTTTTCAGGCTAACTTACTAGGTCTGTGCTAGGTTGGTTGGGAGGCTAACAAACCAAAAGAGCTAAAGTGTCCCCAAAACACACTAGGTCAACTAGGTCAACCTAGTTTTTTGAATAGGTCAAAAGGGTAACAAGGTAATAAATTAAGGTATAAATCATGAAAATGACTAGAATGAATAGGAAAGAGAGAAATAAGCCTAGGGTTCATGGTTTTATGAGACAAGTGTGTGGATGTCAAGAGGCAAAAGGAACAAAAATATTATGAAGCACCAATGGTATTCCCACTCATTTATTAATGCACCCATTAAGGCATGCCCTCAAAAATATTGAGACTAGATAGGTTCCTACAAGATACAAAGTGTTAGTAATCAATAAAAGTTTGAAAATATTATGTGTATACATATGCCCCAGTCGAAGCTCATCACATGTCACACAAGTACAATAAAAGATGGTGATTTAGGATAGAACATAATAACACATAATTTTAATGCTAATTAAAGTGTAGTAAGAAGAAAATAAGATAAATGAAAGGATATATTTAAAAAACACATACCTTTAACTTACTTTAATATTGTAGATAAAGAAGTAGATTTCAAGAAATGAAGGTGTCTAATGTAGAGTACACTAGGTGAACATGTAGATGTTAGTGCATAAACTATCCAAAATTAAAAAAAAATTGGAAGATAGACATATAATATTTAGTGGAGATAGAGATTTAGTAAAATTGGTGAATGAGGATTGTTAAGGCAAGGCTAGAATATTTAAGAAAATGAATGACAAAAGGATTGAAAATGAATGATAAATGATTGGAAAATGATGGAAAATGAATGACAAAGGATAATAAAATAAATTAAAAATGATGGAAAATTCATGATAAATAATAGGAAATAAATGACAAATAATTGAAAAACATAATAAATCATGTTGGAAAGCAAGTAAAATGGAAATGACAAAAAGGAATGTAGAACATACTAAATCATGTTGAGAAGCAAGTAAAACATGAATGATAAATGAAATATCTATACAAGATAAATCTAAAAATAATATGGAAGAAGGTAAAAATTAAGCTCATGTAAGATAGGCATGAAAAAATCAAACATAAAGAAAAAAATATGAAAGCATATCCAAAGAAATGTAATCAAAGATGTGAAACAAATATGAAGAAGACATACATAAAGAGAAACATGTAATAATGGAAAAAGAGGTGAAAACTCAGCTATCTACAGTATAAGGGTAGTATAATAATGAAAAATTAAAGAAAAGAGTGATCCATAGTTACTCAAACATGTTATTTTGTCCTAAGGATAGATAAAATTGAAACAAAGTAGTGCTAGTATGTTTTTAATGAGGTGAAGAAGAAGGAATAATAGAGAAGAGGGAAAACATATTTGGAATCACAATTTAGTTGTCAAGGGGTGAGATGAAATGGGTGGAGGAGAGAATGAAGGAAAAATTAAGGTAGAGAAACTCTTTATCCAAGTCAAGACACTCAAATTTGGTATGTCAAAACAAGAGGACTGTCAACCTTAGGGACTTTGGATAAATTCTTTTAGCTACACAAGTTTTGGGTCAACAAATTGAGTATATAGATCAGCCCATGAAGGCTATATGCATGAAAATTAAAATGTACCTACCTCCCCATGATGTGTTTCCCATTTTTCAACACCCTTTATAGAGCCATTGGTTTACTGCAAAGATTGGGTACTTACGTGAGAAAGTAGGTAGCACCATAGATTTTTTTGAATTCCCCTATTCCAATCTACTAGTCTACTACACCCTAAAGGACTCCAGCTCTATGTGAAGTAGACTATGGAGTTTAAGATTCAATTAGAGATAGGAGATGTGCTTGTAATCATGTATTTTGGTGTGATTTTGAATTTTCAGATTTATATGTTTCCTTTTAAATATCATTGCCTTTTATTTCAAATGATTTGGATTTTAAATTTATTGATGGATTTTTCTATTCCTCCTTCATATTGACTTGGAAAACCAAACATGGGTGCTCAATATGACCTTAATTTGAAAACTTGGGACAATGTTACTAAAAGCGAGAAACTTCAAAGAGCATGGGGTCTAAGAGTCTTGTAAATCTAGGTGAAATAAAAGTGTTATCTTGACTTCAACCTTGTTTTATCCAATGTGGAGATGAAAGAAAGGGGAAATCAAGAGGATATGACACATGGAAAAATTTGAATTGCTTTAAATCAAAAAAATGTGATAAAGGGAAAAAAAGGATATAATTGTAGTAAAGTGTGATTCCTTATCATAAGACTGAGGGAAATGGAGCAAAACATGCTAACATAGATTGTTATGAAGATTTCATCTAGCAAAAGAAGCAAAAGATAAAGTTAAGAAAAAGGATGAATAACATGAAAATATGGTAATTTTATGAGGAGGGCCATGTCCTATCTGTAGTCTTACCTTGTAACTCATAAAATAAAAACCCATGAGGGTGCCAAAAGAGAAATGCCAAAAGAAAAAGAAGACTATGGTACATCAAAATGCTAAAGAAAGGGGCAAAAATGATCATAAATCTACTAAGGAAAATAATGACATAAAAGACTAAATAAATAAATAAAAGAGATATATAAGGATCCAAAATGAAAGTGAATGCCAAATGTGGTGTGTAATAAAACTAAAGAACATAAAGGAAAACAATGATGATAGTAAAATGAAACTAAAAAAATAAAAATTCATATAAATAAAGAAACATGAGACAAAAATAATAAGTAAAAGCTATGCTAATGTCTGTATCAAATATGAGCATGTGAAAGACAAGTATTTAAGTCTTAAAAGGTTTCTTGAATCTATATTTGTTGTTTATTATGCATTCTGAAATAAGAGTGGGCATCACAAGATGCCCCAATGGGTAAGTGGATGTAGAGATGGGAATTTCAAGATGCCCCAAAGTCCAAATCAATATATGGATGGGCATCACAAGATGCCCAAAATTTTAAAGGGACATGTGGATAGGAATCACAAGATGCCCCAAGATGTGATTTGGATTGAGGTAACATTAAAATATTAAAATGATTTTCATTTAGTTGGTGGGTGAATTTAGAAATAGATAAATAATTGGTTTGTTAGATTTTAAGGAGGTTGAATGTGACATATGATGTGTAGGAGAGGTATGAGGAGATAAAGGAGGTAAAAGAGGACCATGTATGATATGATTTGGATTAGGAATTTGAACTAGGTATTCTTTTGGTTCATGTGTCCTAAGAGGTTAAAGTTCAATGGATGCAACAACATGTTTCATGTTAGCTATCCTTTCCTTATTAGTATAGGAATAAGGATAAATTATTGTTTAAACAAAAATAGCAGATGAGGTATAGGTGTGGGATGATTTTTGTTGTTCATTAGGTAGTTGATGTTGATGTGATTATGGCTCTTGAGATTGACTTTGAGAATCAATTGATAACGTTATTTTATGAGAATATCAAGATTGAATTGTGGACCAAGAAAAGAAGAAATAATAAATTAGTAAAGATCATGAAAAGACTCATGAGAATGACATATAGTAGCATACCACAAACAAAACTTATCTAAATTGCACCATTTTGGAAGGATCAAAGTTCATGGGTTTAGAGGGTGGTAATTTATTCTTAAGTTGTTTTAGACTTAAGGGAGGGTGGGTTGGGTCAAAATTGGTTAATTGGATGATCCATTTTGAAGTTGGGAAAGTTTGTATGAATCAATGGTATGAGAAAAAGATTGAAAATATGTTTTATTATTTGTTTGAGGTGTTTCAAATTGAGTCATAAGAAAGTCTTATCTTTTTTCTTGTCTAAGGCTTCTTTTAAAGTTTTTGGTGAAAATTTTTGAACTTTGTATTAAAGAGAAGGTTTAAGAGTAGTGATAAATAGTTTTAGAAGAGTGGCATCATTCATGTTATGGCCCACTTTCTGAGTGAGGGACTTATGTCATTTAATGAAAGTATGAGTTGATTCATTAGGAAGTGCTTGTCATTAATAAAATAGCTAAGGTAATTTTCAAGAAGGTCATCATGTTGAAGTTACTATACTATAACATTGACTAAATCCTCTAATTGTGAGATGGAATGTCTAATAAGTTGGTTGTACCATTCAAGTGCATCACCAACAAAGGTTTTGGATAAGAGCTGGTAGTATCAAAGGTGTTAGTTTGGACCCATTCCTTATAGATATTACTAAAATATTTAAGAAAGATAGTAGGATCCTTAGTCCCATTATATGTGATAGTTGGGGAAATGTTTCAAATATCTATAGATGAAATGAATGGGGCTAAAGGTTCATTTTGAATATGTTGAAGCATTTTTTAATTCATTAGAGGTTGAGGGATGATATTCCCATTATAATCTCTTAGAAGAGGGACAAAATTTTTATTTGGATGAGAAATGAATGCTTGAGATGCTTGAATAATCATGTTTCATAAATGTTGTTTCATGCTCATCATTTGAGATTGATTGGTTGTTTTCATGACATTCATTTGTTGTATGACTTGGGCAAGAAGTTGAGTTGTATCAATATGTGGATTGGAATTTTTAAGAGGGTTATTAGTGTTTATAGGAAGAGAATTTTTATAATGTGTAGGAGGAGGATTATTTGTAGGTGAAGGATTCCCAATATTAGTTTTAATTATCTTAAGTGTGGTAGAAGAAGAAGGAAGCTTAGTCAAGCCACCATTTTTGTGAGGAGTGTAAATAGTATTATCATCAAGGTTTTTAAATATTTGGGAAACATATAGATTATAAATTTGAGTATTATTATTTAATGAAGGACTCAAAACATTGGTATTGGAATGAGGCTTATGATGAAGGATATAAACTACATTACATTGTGTAGGGAGTGGTTTAGGCTTAGGATAAGGGGAAGGAAGAAATTGGATAGTTTCATTAGAGGTAATGAAATAAGTGAGTTTAATATACAAGTCCTTAATAATGTAATGTTATTGACTAAGGGAAGGATTAAAAATGTCATAAATATTAAACAATACTAGACAACCACACAAAGAGTACAAAAAGTGATAGAAAATAGTACAGGGTCAATTGGGTCAACCTAGCACAGAAACAGGGACTATAAAACTATATAGGTTTGACCAAGTCAATCTAGTATAGTGTATAAAGACTAGAAAAAAGGTAAAATATGATATAAATAGTATAGGGTAAACCAAGTTGACCTATTCTAGTGGATAGAGGCTAAAAAGGATACTAGGTCGATAGGGTTGACCTAGTATAATAGACATGTTACTTGTTTTACATATATATTTATTTTTACTTATCCATTTTGTAAACCATAAAATATGTTCGATTCATGATGATGTAGGGAATATGAGAAATTTGATATCAAGTTGTGAATTAATATAATACAATTTACAAATAATGAAAAGTAATAAGTACTAAAGGGAAACAAATAGTCAATTGAATTGACTCTGGCCAATCCAATTGATGCACACAAAGAAAAATATTGCACTAACACTAGCTAATGCAAGTTTTTCCACAAAAAATTAATCAAAGACAAAAAAAAAACAAAAAAAAACTTGAAATTAAATCTAGATACTTGGTTAACCTATAATGTTGATTAGATTATTAATAATAATTTTAAATGATAGGGAGTTTGTTGTAAGCAAGGTACTAAATATCAATTTATGGATGGTTTCAAGTGAGTTTAGGATGAAATGGATTATAATGGCAATGATATAGGCTTAGTATTGGGTCTACCCCCTCACTTCACACACCATAGTGATAAGGGTGTTAGGTGCTTAGCTAGAATATACCATTAACCATGCTTTACACTTGACTAAAGCATCAAGTCGGCTTCCCCCTTGGTGATGAAATCCAAGTAGGTTGGCCTAGGTAGTTAAATGTTAAAATGCTTGTTGATGTTATGTGATTTGGCCATGTGTGCATAAAATAGAAATATTGAAACTAAGTGCTTAATTAAAAACCTCCCAATTAGACTATGTAAACTAATCCAAGCATGCAAACAATTGAAATAAAAGATGTGATTAACATACAAGGTGAATTCCAACTTTAAAACAAGGTATAGTGAAAACACTATATGAAAAACATACAAAAATAGCTAAATAGGGTCAATCTAGTACTACTAAAGATATGATCTATAAAACCTAGGTTGACCTAGTTGTTTTAGAAAATACACAAAACATAGAACTAGTTCAACCTGGTTAATCTAGTTGGTTGTGCAGGGGTAGTTTTGAAGACTATAAACTTGAAAGGAAAGTACAAAATAGAAAGAGATAGAGAATAAAATACTAAACTTGATGGTTTAGATATGGAAATGAAGGATATTATTGATCTATAACCTTAGATAAAATTATCAAAAACCTACAAATTGGGTTGAGCTGGTCGATCAATCAATACAGGAACTTATTGAAAAAGTGCTAAAAAATACACTAGGTTAACTTGGTCGACCTAGTAGGCTAAACTAGATGTCTAAAAATGCACTAATTTAAGCTGGTTAACCTAATAGGCTAATTTGGAAGTCTAGAAATTGAAACCCATAGTTACCTATTCCTAAAAACCTACACACAGAAAAAGAACTAGGTCAATAGAATCGATCTAGTATATCAAAATATATGATCAAAATAAATGAAATAAATAAAAAAGTGAAAAAATCCTATAGGGGTTTGATTCACATCAGGTTCTCAAGAATGTAATGAAGGTGAAGCAAAAGTGAAGTTAATTCTAAATAAGAAAGGAAAAAAATGGAAATGTTAAGACAATCTAACCAGCGGTGGGATAGGATTCATGTCAGGTTCACCAGAATGTATGCAATAAAAATTGCATGATGTACATAAATTAATCCTATATCAAATAAGATAGAGTACACCTACACTTTTGATTGGATATACACTTGTTAAGTGGGATCATGACCAATAAAGGGATCTGCTAGACCTAATTTGGGGATCACTTGTATCACTTGTCACAACATATCATGATAGGAAGGGTTTTAAAGCCTACAGTATAACATAATCACACAACCCTAAAATAGTCCTATGATATGATATTTAACTTATGCTAACAAAAAAGAGAGTAAAATATTCAATAATAAGAAAATAAACTAATCTAGTGTGTACCAAAGCTTGTGGAACAAAGTGGGGGTTAAAAAAAACAAATAAACAACAACTAAACTAAACATGCATAAGAGACATATACTCATGTCAATGTATATGGAATCCTAATACATGGAAGAGAAGAATACATACTTCATTATGTATCTACTCTTATAAAGGAGAAATAAAGTTAGGAATACTTACCTTTGAAGATGAACCTATCGAACCTTAATATCTCGTTTGGCCAAGGTGTTTCACAAGAGATTATTGTGGTTTATAAGGATAACCAAGATAAATTATATTTAGGATACACAACCCACCTAATCATTCAAAATACTTCTCCATAGGACAAGATCAATACTCTAAATAAAATATTTAACCCTAAAGATTTATTCCTCAAGTAGAATGGTCAATAAGCAGATGTTCATTCGCACTTCTTTACTTAATTCTTCACTCCCTTATGAAATGGTGGTAAATTACCTTATATATATAGGCAAATATTACATAAAAACTTTTATACATGTCGATTTTACTAGGCCGACTGGGTTAACGTATCACATTTTTTAGCTAACTCACTAGGTTTGTGCTAGGTCAACCGGAAGGATAACAAACTAAAAGTTAAAGTGTCCCCAAAACACACTAGGTTGACTGGTTGACCTAGTTTTCTAAATAGGTCAAAAGGGTAACAAGGTAAGAAATAAAAAAATAAATCATGACAATGATTGGAATGGATAGGAAAGAGAGAAATAAGCTTAGGGTTCTTGGTTTTAGGAGACAAGTTTGTAGATGGAAAGTGGAAAAAGGAACAACAATATTACAAAGCACTGATGGTCTACTCACCCATTTCTCAGTGCAACCCTTAAGGCATGCACTCAGATAGATTGAGACTCGATAGGTCCCTACAAGATACAAAGTGTTAGTAATCAATAAAATTTTAAAAATATTATGTGTATATAATTTCCATCCATCCATTTGAGACTTATGGATTTCATTGATCACATATTTTTAAATTTATATTATTCTTAAATTCATTATTTTATATTTTTTGGTCTTTTAGTTGCCATGAATAAATTTATTATGTCATTAACACTTTATTTTAATAATTATTCTTATTTTTAGATTCATTTTCATTTAAACGTTAGTTATTTTATTCAAACTATATTATCGAGCAAATAATAGAAATCCCAACGTTCTATAACTCTATAAGCTACAATGACATAAGTGAGATGAATCAAGCATGAATCAAATTTATCATATCTCGTAGCTGAATCTAATGGATTTCATTTTTTATAAAAAGTAATGTTAAATATCTAAGGAGTAGTATATGGTTGACTATCTCAAATTATGTGTTGGATAACATGGATTGATAGAACTAAAAGCTATAACCTCCCATTAGCATGTCATGGTACTCTATCACTAAGATACTAACATTTCATAGGATTTATTTTTCATAGAGTGTGGATTTACCTTCCAACACCCTCTGTAATCAACCCACACACTAATGTATATGTACTCTCCTATATCTAATACCATATTTAAAATCATGTAATAATTAGGACTCAAAAATTAGACCTCTCATAGGCATGATGGCACCCTATATTGTTGAGCTACCATCCCCTCACATTTTAAAATATTATTTAACTATGTATTGAACTTCTAATGTTCTAAACCACATGATAGATCAACACATCCATGTCTATCTACGTTATCCTAGGCTAGTATTTTATTCCTACTTAAAATCCAAATAAATTTGATTTCTTTAAGGATGATTTCCTAAATCCAAACTTGTGAATTTAAGTAGTTGGCCAAATTTTGATAGGAATATTTAAACACAATGATTTTATATGCATTGTTAACATTGTACCCAATTGACTTCAAAACTTTCCATTATTAAAATTTGTTTGACCATGATGTGATATGGGTCAAGTGCTTCATCTATTTTTTGCATTTTAAATGGATATATATTAAATTATTAGATGAATTGATTTGTGAACCTCTTTAAAAAAATTTGATTAGTATGGTATACCAATTTTGAGCCAATGCTATAGTAGAACTAGGAGTCAAAATTGATGGTCGACCTTACCTCTTAGGTAAAACTATTATAACAGGTATTCATTCAACATTTGCCTTCAATATCTAGGACTATTTAATCTGATGAAGGAAACATTATTACTTAAGAATTTTTTATGATCTACCAAAAAATTTCCCTTTTATCCCATATGACCATCCAAAACTTTCTAGTGTATTTCATGAAAATACATACATTTCAATTTTTATGTGTTGCATTATTAGCCTTTGGCTTGTATTGGGATATGTATGATCAACCTTAAACCTAATAATTTTATAGTATCTAGATTTAAAGTTGGTATAAGTAGTTAGCCTAATTGGATTATGGTGATCTTATAGCCTAATTATGGTAT